>LTAE01003880.1:0-13676 GCA_001647135.1 Pontederia paniculata | reverse complement strand
GGGGGGGAGAGGGGGAGGTGAGGGCAAGGCCTCCCCAAACCCCCTTGGATCCATCCTTGTCGTAATGGACTATGTCGCTTAACGTTGCGGGCCGGGTTCGATGTTACAGAAAATGACCGCATCACACCATGCACTTCGTGCCCTCGCACCGTGAAGGAAACATGCCATGTTTCATGCAGACGCGAACCATGTTCCTTAGTGACGTCAAAGTCATCATATGATCATATCATGTTGCACCTGAGCATCAACTGTATCATGGAGGTAAATGTAACACGGGCCGGGTCACCTCGAACCCATACCGCATAGAAAATAACACAGACTGTGTCCTGATGATAAAAGTGATCGATATAAAATGAATAGTGCATGTATCTACCGCGGGGTCGTGTCTTGATACAAAACGGGTCATGTGTGCCGTAACGCGGATCGTGTTCCTAATTGAAGATGTCTAAGTTAGAGTATCCTATTTCTACCCTTATCATCATGAGGAGGATGTTTGATTGTACCTATTGATTGGACTTAGTATTAATTTATGCAAACAATAACTTAGTTAGCTAATAATCATATTTAAAATGATATATTGATTGCGATTGAATTGGGCTCTGCTTATTGCGTAATTTATCCTGATTGTAGGACTTTATCCTGATTGCAAGATTCTATTATGATTGCAAGATTTTATCTTGATTGCAGGACTCTATCTTTATTGCAGGATTCTATCCAGATTTGCAGGAGTTTCTCTTCATTATAGGGTTATACACTGAGGACTCTGTCTTGATTGTAGGGTTCTACCATGATTGCAGTACTTTATCCTGATTGCAGGGTTCTACCCTGATGGCAGAATTATTATGATTTCAGGATTTGTTCCGATGGCATCTTCGAGATGAGGTGATTGAGTATTGATGAGCGCTTATGATCTAGTTAGTCATCCTGCGACTGGATAACCTAAATCTTAATATGCATTAATAAAGATAAAGTAATGAATTGATAATGAGGATCACATTGATCAGGCTTGAACATATTGGTACCTCGCATCTTCATGCGATTGATGTTCTCACGATGGATGGATAAAAGTAAAAAATTGAATTGGACTTGAACTTATTGAACAAAGAGTAATTGAGTTTTGTTTCATACTAATGCAATTGAGATTCTTGCAATTGAATTGTTACAATTGGAAAGAGATAATGAAAAGATAAACACGTAAACCAAAGGAAAAATAAAAATATTGTTCTAAATTCTTTATCATGTCTTTATATATTTTTTCTATTGAATTTCTTTTACATATTGAGTTTTATAGCTCATTAGATATATTTCCCATACTTTTGATCCTACAAGCGAGAAAGATAATCATGAATAAATGATTACACTGGTGATGCAAATAACCGTGATGATGACTTGCACATGATAAGTCTAATTTGAATCTACTTCATTGTTAAATTAGTTCTTTATCAATTTTGTCTTTCTTTATTAAACAATGTCAAGAGACATTTCATTTTCTAGACTACTTTATTGAGTTTTTATTACTTCCGAATATTGTTGATAAGCTTTTGGTCAAAAGTTAAGTCAAAATAATAGTCGTAACGTCTCCAAGCATATATTTCGCAACGTGGTGGGAGTGTGGATTTGAGAGCGTTACAGTTTGGATTAATCACTAATTTGAGGCTTTGGCCGAGTGTTAATTATAAATATGAAAATATTTTTTTCTAATAAATTAAGCTTTTAAGACTATTAGTTTGCTTATCAAATTTAAGAAGAAATCGAAGTCTAGATTAATCATGGTTGTGAAATGGTAAAATCACCATATGCGAGATTGTTGACCGAGTGTTAAGAAATTAAACTGTTGGCAAGAATTTTTAGTTCTAGTGATGGTTAGGTTCTTTTTTTTCTTTCATTATTTCGTATGCACATTTGACATTAATAAAAGGAAAAAAGTACTGGTCCTCATTCATTGTCTTGTGTGAAACAACATGCATCTTGAAAATTAGGGGTCAAAATCATTTCCCAATTCTAAAACCAAAAACAGGACATGCTGTGGTGTCCTGTCATATACAGAAATCTGTTTATATATCCTATCAATAAAAGCACCAGTTTATTGAAATATATGCAGCAAACGTAAAAAAAAATCAGTAAAAAAAAAGCCATTTGTAACTCAGTAAACAAATCTGCACAGATTCTGATAGTAAATCCTTGAATAAATTGCAGTACGAAGGAGAAAATAGTACCATTGTCACACTTGGACAAAGATACAACATAATTTAATCAGAATGACCTCTTGCCAAGGAGGTAAATTTACAGAAACATATGGCATTCATAAGGTCATATAGTCAGAGCATACGATCACATTTCATTCGAATTCTAACAGCAGCAGTCAATGCAGCATCCCAAAAGGTTGGTATCAATTAAAGGCAAGGAAAATGTACATACACAATTAAAGCAGGATTTTGCTTCACATTTCTCTTTTTTTAAGTGGAGGCAAATCCTTCTCCTGACAGCAACTACCACCAGCAATAATGCAAAGATGCAATATGCTGATCACTGACTGGTTCCTGGAACATCTCACTTGCTAAAGAAGAGAATAAAGTTCTAAAAATGTTGGTAACAGCATGATCCTTGTTTCAAAATGCTTCCCCCTCCAACCATATACCATAAGACACCCCCTAATTCCAAAAGTGATGAACAGTATGTCTGGCCAGGGATAAGATGATGCTATAATTCACTTGCTATCCAGGCAAAATGATCAAACATGGACCATCCATCCATCACTGGACATGGCTCCAATGGTCAGAGGAAGCATCTTCATCGAAATAAGGCGGAAGATTCGGCATTGGGTTCTTCTTCGCGAAAGGCTTGATGCTGCTGCCCTCAGGTGCGACCTCTTGCAGCATCTTTACGACTGTCCTCATGGATGGGCGGTTGATGGGCAGGGAACTGGTGCAGAGGAGGCCAATGTTGAGCACCTTGCATATCTCCTCCCTGTAGCAGATGTCGAGCTTGGGGTCGACCACATCACTCGCCCCTTTCTGCTCCAACGTGCAGCACACCCACTTCACCAGGTCCTTCTCACCGAACTCGGGGTCCACGGGACGCCTCCCGGCGACCAGCTCCAAGATCACAACTCCGAAGCTGTATATGTCGCTCTTCTCGGTAACCCGGAGCGTGTATGCGTACTCTGCAGCACACCAAACAAACCAGTTGATGGGGGACAAAAGCAATATAGTAGCAAGAAATCTTACGTTTAACTTTGCAATAGCAAGAATCTAACGTTCAATTCAAGCAAATCTAACATGTGTTAGAATCTTCTGTTTAAGTTAAAGAAGTTTACATGCATGTCAGAACTCAGAACATATAATTTAACAAAGACTAACGACTACCAAAAGAGCTACAGGAATCAAACAATCTAATAGAACTAGCAAATATAATAGTCATACATGTACTAGATCGTAGGAAATCTATGTAGAATATGCACTAAACAAACCTGGGGCGATGTATCCACAAGAACCAGCGATAACAGACATGGATTTCGGTCCCATGTCCATGGCCTTTGCAACACCAAAATCTGCTACCTTTGCTGCATAATCTGCATCCAGCAATATGTTGTTGGACTTGACATCTCTATGGACAATTGGGGGCACACAGTCATGATGCAGATAGGATAAGCCCTCTGCTGCGTCCAAGGCAATCTTATACCTCAGTGGCCAGTCCAGCAGACCGCCCTTGGTGCCATGCAGCAAGTCCCCTAAGCTCCCATTGGGCATGTACTCATACACCAGAAGCTTGCAGTCCCTGTGAGTGCAGCAGCACCAGAGCTTCACAATGTTCTTGTGCCTTATCTTCCCCAGTGTCGCAACCTCCGCCTCAAAACCATCAGGAATGCTCTGATTCGCAGCATGCTTGGCAGAATTCGCCCACAGCTTCTTCACCGCCACTGCCTGGCCGTTGCTGAGCACAGCCCTATAAACCTTCCCAGATGCGCCAGTACCTATCACATTGTCCTCGTCGAGGCAATCGAAGATCTCGTACTCACTGAAGCCGAGTTTGTGGAAGGAAGTAAGCATCCATTTGGACATGTCGACACAGGAGTTCGCCTTCTTCAGGTTCTTGTGGAACCAATACAACCAAACAGCTCCGGCGACGAGAACAAAAGCAGATAGCATAAGGACTCCTCGGAGAAGCCAAATGAAGCCATGGCGATTGGCAACACCAGATCTTTTGGTGGGGCACATGCCATTCGGGTCCAGGCATAGAGCTGGGTTGCCCAAGAAGCTGTTCTTATAAACTGAGGTCGAAAACAGAGGAGGCAAGGTGCCGGAGAGCTGGTTGTTGGACAGGTTAAACTGGTTAAGCTTTAGGTTCTGGAGCTCGGGAGGGACTTCACCTGTGAGCTTGTTGCCTGAGAGATCGAGGTAATTGAGAACCGGGAGGAAGCCGAGCTCCGACGGGATGCTGCCGGAGAACTCATTATTGGCAAGGTTCAGTTGGGTGAGCGCCTTCCATGTATGAACTCCTGTGAGCAGTCCGCCCGAGAGCGAATTGTTGCGAAGGTCGAGATGTCCCAGTCCGGCAAGGTTACGCAGTCCCATGGGCAGCAGCCCTGTTAGGCGGTTGTTGGCCGCCGAGAAGTCATAAAGCTTTGACAATGCTCCGATCTCCTCCGGTATTGGGCCGCTAAATTGGTTGTCGGAGATCACGAGCTTGGACAAATTGGACGCACCGGAGATCGCCGGAGATATGCCGCCAGAGAAGGAATTCCCGGCGAGCTCGAGAAGGGATACGTGAGGAAGGCCCCAAAGAACTGGAGGCACCTCGCCTGAGAGACGATTGTTCAGCAACCGTACTCGTGTAAGCGTACGGCACCTACCGAGGCTCTCCGGCAAGCTCCCTGAGAACAAGTTGTCGATCAACAGGAGCTGCGAAAGCACGCCGCCGTCGCAAATGCCAGGCGGTATCTCGCCTGTGAGAAAGTTATCGGAAACGTCTATGAAACTAAGTGGAGCGCTCTTGCCGAGGTCGGCCGGGAGAGGCCCGGTGAGCTGGTTGGTGAACAGCCGGAGACTGGAGAGATTCTTGCAGCGGGAAATGGTGGACGGAACAGGGCCAGTGAAGTTGTTCTCGTAAAGGTGGAAGCTTTCTAACTTCCGAACGAGGAAGATGTCGTCGGGTATACGGCCGGTGAGCTGGTTTGTGGAGGCGTCGAATGATCGAAGCTCGGTGAGGTTGGAGAAGCCGGCGGGCAGGGGGCCGCTGAGCTTATTCTCGTAAAGCTCAATCTGAACCACCGACGACAGGCCGGCGAGAGAGCCCGGTATCACGCCGGAGAGAGAGTTATATGAAAGGTCGAGGTTGAGGAGGGACGACAGTCCTCCGAGGGACGGCGGGATTCCGCCGACGAGGTTGCATTCAGCGAGCCAGAGAACTTGAAGAGCCGATAAATTTCCGAAGGATGGTGGAATCGGCGAGGGCGCGAACGGGTTGTAGGAGAGGTTGAGCACGCGGAGCGTCGACACGTCGGCGAGGAACGGCGGCACGGGACCGGAGAGAAAGTTCCCTACCAGGGACAGCACGCGGAGGTTGCGGAACCGCGCGAACGAAGGGGGCACGTCGCCGGAGAAATTGTTGGAGGTGAGGTCGAGGTAGAGCAGCAGAGGGAGGAGCGAAGGGAGGCGAGAGGGGAGAGGGCCGACGAGGGCGTTGCCGGAGAGGTCGAGGTGGGTGACGGAGGAGCAGCCGACGAGGGAGGCGGAAGGGAGCTCGGAGTCAATCAAGTTGTCGGAGAGGGAGAGGAACGCGAGGTGCGGGAGGCCGCAGAGGGCCGGAGAAAATGGCCCGGCGAGGCCGAGTCCGGAGAGGTCGAGGGACGTGACTGTCGTGGGAGAAGAGGAGTTGCCGGAAGGAGAGCAGGTGACGCCGGTCCAGTTGCAGGGTGTGGAGTCGGAAGGGCTCCAGTCGGAGAGTGCCCCGGCGGGGTCCGATAGCGAGTGCTTCACCCGGAGGAGGAGGATACCTTCCTGGTTGAGGGAGACGGAGAGGTCGGGGAGAAGGAAGAGGGAGAAGAGGAGGAGGAGGAGGAGAGAGGAGAGAGAGAGAAGGTTGGCCATGGTGGTCTGTGAAGAGGACGAGAAGAGCGTGTTGACAAGGAGGAAACGGGAGGAGGGAAAGAGGAGGTGGTGGTGGCGGACAGGGAAGGATTAGTTAAGACGGGGGAGATTTAAACTCAGGTGTTCTTTCCAAAATCTCGTGGAGTAGCGGGATTGGACTGAATTGCCCCTCGTATATTATTATTATTATTATTATTATTATTATTATTATTATTATTATTATTATTATTATTATTATTATTATTATTATTATTATTATTATTATCAACGTTAAATATCTTTTGAGTAAAATGGAGGTGAAACAAATTATAATTTATCATCATAAGTAAATAAATAATTAGGTTTGCTTTTCCTTCCCTTTTTTCCATCAGCATCGCATTATTCAGAATGAAAAAAAATCGTCTTGATTAATCTGCATTATCTTAAATCATATATTCAACTACAAGAAATGTAATTAATCTTTATTAAATAAGTAAAATGATATGCCGCATGCAATATTTTACTTAAATTCTACAAGTAGTATATTGCTTGCGGATAAATACGAATTATATGCTATGGGTTAACTGTAAATTGATTTGTATTATTAATTTATTATTGCCCTTCATATTATTATTTATTTAATGACATTTATAAGGTTGATATTCATGGTATACTTTTTTTTATGTTATTATGCTAATATTACATAGTAATTTCCCAAGAAAATTAGGTAAATTTAATGGTAGTACAATAATAAGAGCGATTTTTTTTATTATTTAAAATTATGTCTAAATAAGTTTATATCATTTCAAATCTTATATCTAATTATGAGAGATAATATTTTGAATAAAAAAATTTAACTAAATATCTTTTAAAATAAAAAAAAATATTTATTTAATACAAAATATTACTATTTCACTTAAAGCTCCTCGGTTTTTTCTTTTTGATCGAACGAAGGAAAGGCTTGGTATCGGTAGTAGTACTAGTGTTAAAAGGCTCTGCACCTGGTTGGGAGTAGAAGTGAGGACTCCAATGCCGAGGTCTAACCGGAGTTATTGCGAGTCTATGCGGCGATCGATCCACCATCAATTTAACTTTCGACTAGTCAAATTTCTCTCCTCATTGTACCAATCCATAAAAGATTAATTGGTTTTCATTAAGGCGCCCTTAATGCTGTTAAACATCCCAATTAACTTTTTTTCAAAAAAAATTAATACCACACCTCTTTACTAATTCTACTCTTATCCGTTTTACACTATTAAACAACTTAATTATTTTTTCTAAAAAATTGACACATTTTCAAAAAAAAGTTAATAATATTATATGTTCACTAATACCAACCAAAGTTTTTGTTATTATTTGCTTACTTCCTTACAAATAATTATTATATACATTCTTTATATAATTTCTTAGCCATATATTATAATATCTTTTCTATTAATACCACACATTTTTATTATGAAAAAAACATAACATTTTATTACTATTTATTTATTACACCTAATTCTTTATCAATATATTATACTATTTATATGATTTTAATGTGATTTAGATTAATTTTTATAAATAAATCATTATTTGATGCTTACCACTAAATTTAATCTAGATATCCTAAAAAATAACACAAAAACGTGAATATGTTTTGATTAGTATATATCTTAATAATTAGAGAGTGCATAATATTTTTTACCAAAAAAATATAAGATGTAAAAATATATTATTGAGAAAATATAATATATGAATAATAAATAATTACATATTATACTTTATTTTGGTAAAAAAAAAGATCATGCACTTCTAATAAATAGTTATATTACACACACGTAAAAGAAAATGTATGATATTAAAAAAAAAGAGTATTATAATGTATGGCTAAGAAGATATATAAATATTATATAATAATAAATAGTTAGTTGTAATATAATAAATAAATAGTAAGAAAAAAATATTTTTTGATAAAAAATTTTGATAAGTATTAATAAAGACAAAGTAGTGATATATATATATATATATATATATATATACACGATTGTTTGTTTTTATTAAAAAATTATATTTTTTTAGAAGGATATATTAAGTTATTTATTAATATAAAGTAAAGAAGGATAAAATAATTAAGAATGAGTGACATTAAAATTTTATAAGTGACTTTAAGATTATCCTTTCAATAATAAACTCATAATCTGATCAATTACTTATCTAATATAATATATTATTGTCCGAATAACGAGATAAGTCTATTGAAGATTTAAGAGAATTCGGTTCAAGGTAGAGCTTTTAAAATTTAGACGACCATAAATTTTTTATTTTTTTATTAAAAGTTCATATATATATTTCTAAAAGTTTTTAGTTTTTCTACATCTTGAATTATTTATTATTTTTTATATAAAAAAATTAATTATTATTTAAAAAGTAGTTGAGTGAACCTTTTTAAATTTTATATCTGTTTTATGATTTGTTCTTTCGTCTATTTCGTCTTAACACGAATTATGGAGGAATTTCTAAGTGTTTCATATCTCATATCTCTCTTAAATTTGACTTTCTTTTTTAATGTCTCATTTTAAATTGTTCGAATATTTCCGTTTCTTATTATTAGAATTTTTTATTTTTGCACTCGAAGAAAACATAATAAAATAAAAAAGACCTCGCCGCCGCTCCTCTCCGTTTTTTTTTTTCTCGAAAAGTTCCTACTTATTTCTATGTTTTTTTTTTTAAATTTAGAAGTATCCACATTGTTTTCGCTTTGCAACATCACATGTATGGTGTGTGGTGCCGTTTCCTTTCCCTTGGAATTGGACAAGTTGTGCAAAGAGTGGGTGCAACTGGGGAAGGCAACCACATGTATATATCGTGCTGCCGGTTTGTGTCAACTATGGACATCTTACATCTGTTTGCGAGCATGATTCTCATGAGAGGCCATGTGGGAGGAAACGAATAAATGATCCCCTACGCGTTGCATGCTCTAAACAAAATTTGTATTTTGTTATTTTTGTTATTGTCCGAAACTATATTTTATTATTCTTTTATTATTTGAAAGTGATAAATACCTATTATTATTATTATTATTATTATTATTATTATTATTATTATTATATGACTAATTTAGATGAGTGCACAAAATATTAAAATTTAATCTATGTTTTCAATTTTGAATATAATGTGACTAACTTTTAACTTCTAAATTGGTTCATTTAGCAAATGAGTAAATTTTGATATCTAACTAGACAAATGAGTTCGGTTTTTAACGTAAAAAAGATTTGATGTGGTTTTTTTAAACTTTTTGTTAATATGTATTCACAATTTTTTATGTTAATTAAATAATTTTATATATGTTAAAAGTATTGAAGACATAATATATATAATTCTAATTATATAACTCTTCATCGGGTAGTTTGGGTATTTTTTTAAAAATTTAACATCTAAGTATTTTTAATTAAAAAAGAATATGTTCAGTCTTATTGTTTTTTATGTTTTCGAATTTTCGATTTTCTTGATGCACTCCTAATGACATGGAGCATAATTCATTTTTTTCTGTATATAAAAAATCTCGACTAAAATGTATGGCGATCTTATATAATTAAATATGTAACATCAGAGCAATCCAAATTAATTGAGGCATCAGGCTCGAGCATTCAGCGGCAACCCAAAGAAAGAGAGTGTTGTCACTCGGTCATTGCTGTGGACCGATCAGCAATTCAGGATTTAATGACAAATAATAATCTCTGGAGAAAATAAAACTCTCTTAATTTTTCCTTTACTTTATTGTCTCTTAATTTTCCCTTACTTTATTGTATCTAAAATATAAGTTTTGTTTTAAAAAATTAATTTGTTGATTAATTTATTTATTTTAAGATAGTATTAAAAAAGTACCGCGAGAAGATGAATCTTTTCTTAACATATTAATGTCTTGAAATTGTAAACTCATAAGACATAATTAAAATTACATAAATTAAATGCCCATGTATATTGTAGCACCTTTCGCACCAATAAAGTTCAACACGAACGGTGTAGAGAAACAACATGAGCTATATTATGATTAAGGCCTAACGTGTTAAGATTTATCACGGGCCGTGTTGCGATCTCAGATATTTAAAAATCATGATTAAGTTAAATAATATTATTTTAAATTTGATATGGAGTTAAATAATAATATATTAATTAGATTTTAATTATAAAATTAAATTAAATAAGAGAGAGTTTGAGTTGGATTAGACTTTGAGAAACTCTAAAAATTTATAAATAGACCTAAAGGGGAGGAGGAGTCACTCATTATTTTTTTTCTCACTCTCTATAGGTGCAAGAGGTAAGATTTTTACATCTTTATCTTTATTTAGTTTATCTCTCTTCTCTCTTGAGACTATGCTAAAATCATATGAGAATGTCAAAGATATCTGCGACCTTGTAGAACTAGGTATGTAAATGGGCGAATTCTTATAGATAAACTTTCATGATTAATAAATATATGTTAGAATTGATGCTAGTTGATAATATTTTAAGATGATAATTAGACTATTTGATCCATATTTAATTGCTTAGATGATTAGTTTAATTCGATTATAGTTAATTAGTGTTTTTTGTGTCCTAATTATTATAATTAATGAAAATTATTATCCGGTGACGAAACACTGTCTGCATCCGTCGGTGCAACCCTAATATGCATTGGAGTTGTGAAGACACGGACCACGTCTATTCTGGACACGACTCATGTCTTGACACCATAAAACCCTAAGCGTTGCCCTTTTTAACGGACACGACCGACAAGCATGACATGGCCTGTATATCCCTGACGGATGACACATGTTCGAATTAAATAGATTTAACACGTACGAAATAGATGACACGACTTGTGTTGGGATCAAACAAGGTTTGTGCCTGACCGACTACCTGAAATGGGTTTTTGGTGGCGTGATGCCCGACACTAAACACGGACCATGTCCGTGTCAGTATTAGCCCCGTTGGATGATTTCTATTGGTTAATTTTTTTACACTATTTATAATGATTAAGGATTAGTTATGTGGGCAAGATAAATGACCAACATATTCACCTAAATTAAATGATGAGGTCTCTATGTAATATTAAAGTTTGAGAACACAGTGTTTTAAAGATAGAATGGGTAGATAGTTGCTATCCAGTTCTTGTTGCTTGGGCTTCTTTCGCCCTACAACAAAAAGATTTCTCGAGCATCCTCATTGGTCATGGCCTGTACACTCGCATTGACCTATTGACGAGACATCCAAAACTCATGATCCACTTTAAAATCACCAAAGCAATCTTTAAAGTCATATATAGTCACTAAAAGGATAAGTAAAAGATAATAAAGATAACCACTTGATTTAATTATTGCATTGACATATTATATTAGAGGATTAAGAGTTGATGATGATTGAAGACATATGATGATAATTAAAGAAATTGATGAAAAATAAAGAAATTAAATGAAAAATAATGTAATGATGAAAGATTAATGATGTGGTATAATTGATGTTTGACTATTGATTATATCTTACTCCTTATGTAAAGCAAAGTATGTATGGAGTGATTGATGTTTAACTATCTGTCATAACTCACTCCCAATGCAAAGAAAGATGATGAAAGTAAAATATGTTAAAAATGATGAAAGAAAGCTAAGTAATGAAAGAAAGAAAGATAATGAATAATTGATATTTTGATTTTATGTCATTAGCTTATTCCTGCATTTATTGATCATGTCATGCTTATTTATTGTTGCCTTATATTATTAGGCATTATAGCCAATGGTGAAATTTCTTTGCTTGTATTGGATTCCATAAATACCATAAGTTGAGAAATTATCGCATGTGACATCGCTTGTAACAATGCCTATGATAGGCTTATGATGAGCCTAGAAATTTATTTGGTATTTATTTCAATTAAAGGATTTTTTTAGATAACATCTAAAATATTTTTCTAAATTAGGGTTATGAGAATTGATTAGCCATTTCCTTGATCTATTTCGAACAATTCGCAAGTATCCATACCAAGATAGCAAGAGTTGTTTGGTGTGATTTTTTTTGAAGCATTTGTTACACTTCTAAGTCTTTGTCTGTTCCTCCTTATTTGGATCAAGCTCGAAAGGGATCACCTATCTAAAGTTTGTGAGATTAAGAGATCAATCACAATAGAGAAGAGAACAATGACAGTCTCTTATGGCCGGATGTTATAATCTAAACAACTAATATAGTATGTTGATTTTTAAGGGAGTAGAGTAATGAGTCTATTCTCTAGGTCAAAGCAAAGAGTTTTGATTGGTTATATTCTAGATTAATTTTGAACTCTTATTTATGAGTCTTGAGATTTGAGTCAAGATAGGATACCTACTTGGTTTATTTCTTATTTCTCACTTGGATGTTATTCATATGTTCTTATTGAAATGATAACAAGTGATGCATCATGAGTGGATCTTTGCTTCGATTTTTTTTTTCAACTAATATTTTAATATTTTTTTATTTTCTTTCTATGCAAAACAAGAATCAACCAAACAATTAAAATTAAATATATATTTAGTTGATGCACAAAATTATTAGGACTTAATCAATCAATTTTTGTGATTCGACACTCAGTACTATAACTATAATCCGTGTGCTTGAGGTTAATAGTTGTGTAATTTGGATCTAATATAAATTTTAGCTGGTCACATCATGAGTCACAAATGCATGCTAACCTAATGACAACCTACTCGTTACATGAGACACATGAATGTTCTAACATTGATTTATCATGATATATCATTTTATTGTGATCTTGATTATTGTTTATGTCAAAGGAATATTATGTTTATTTGAATATGAAAATCAAAAGTGATTGTTATGTTTTTTACACAATTTTTTTAAAATCTTATAGAAGAGGACTCTACTATGTTGATCTTTGTAGTATTTAATTTCCTATTGGGTTGGTCGATGATGTGTGCAACGGTTAGACTGATTATTAAAACACATGACTATGAATTTTTATTTATTATGTTACTTCTCTTAAGTTAAACTTTGAGTTTGATAAAGCATACGTTTAAAATTTTATTTGAAACATATACCTTGAAATCATAGTTGACATGATTATATTTGTTTACTACTTATGTTTTCTTATATTATATTTTATATGCTTATATTGATATGTCATTTATGTTAACATAATTAGTAAAATAATAAAAATAAATAAAGTACGTAGTAGTGCTTATGAGAAGAGACTTTTTCATGTAGTAGAGTCGAATTTTGAAGCGTTATAAAAATAAAAGTATAAAAAAAAAATACTAGTCGTGTTATAACGACAAAATGACACATAATTCTACACATAATAATATATATAAATTGAAGTAAACAAAATCTATTGCAACACTCCAATAGTGTACCTTATCATGTTGCAGAATACCCTCCTAGAGACGCTACGATGTCCATAATATGCTTTGACTTTGTGGTTGACTATTTGATCAGTCAACAAAATATGAAAATAAAACTTTAAAAGTCTTTCATAAATTAAATGTGTGTAAGTTTTGAAAATAATTATAATATCTCAACATACTATGTCATGATTAATACAACTCACTAGTGTTGAATCTAGGATCCTGAGAATGTTTTGAATGATCACAAATTTGTAAGTGA
>LTAE01003879.1:8434-21974 GCA_001647135.1 Pontederia paniculata | reverse complement strand
CCCCCCCCCCCCCCCCTCTTGGTGTCATCTAGATCCTACATTTCTAAGAGAGCCCTTGGTGTTGGGGGGCTCTAGCACACGAACAAGAATCTCCTAGAGAAATGGGAATGTTGACTCATGGATGTTATAATTGATTTGTGGTCTAAAGTTATTTTTGCATGTCATGGAAGGATCTTATCTTGGGGCTTGATAGTTGACAAAGGAAATTTTAATTGTGAATTTAAATTTTATTGAAATTTGAGTAACAAAAAATTAAAAGATGAGATGAGTTTAACTAGATAAGATGAGATAAAATCATATAATTTTGAGAAAGTAAGATATTTTTTTTTCACCATTATGTCAAATTGAAACATATTTATGCATAAGAGTTGTCTAAGTTATGATCCTCTAAACATGTGCAATCATTTATTTTATTTTTAAATTAACCAAACATTCAAACGAATCCCAGTTCAATCTAAACTTTAGATGTGTTAAGATACAACTCCTAAACTATTAACTGTTGAATCAAGTCTAACTAACAGATCATACAACCTAAGATTCTTAAACAAGAAATTTCGGTTGTGGCATGGATTGTTGTCACTTAAATTCATGGAACAATTTTCTCATGCATCTAGAGAATAAAATTTAATTACACTAAATAGTCAATAATCAATAAATGGTCACCATGCATAAAAAATTAATATAAACAATCATGTTTTATTAAAAATGATTTATTAAAATAGATCCAATCTAAGGCTTCAACTAACATCCCTAATACAAAATTATTCCATAAAATCATAATTAAACTATGAAAAGAGAAGTTCATCTGAAAATCAAAGAAAGTAACAAAAATCTAACTTTTCATATCAGCAACATGACCTACTAAATTCACTATGCTCAAACTCCTTCAGTATTGATAAAGAAATCTTAATTTTTTTCTCTAGCATTTGCCATTCAGCATGAGACTCCTAATAATGGTCCTAAGGTCATATTTATAGAGTTGAGGGTTATTCCTATTTTTCAAGATTTAGTTCCATCTCAAACTCTTATTTTGGATAAATACCAAACAAAATTTGTTTATACAACATCAAATTGAGAATTGGATGAGAAAACAATTTGGTCTTATTTTTTTGTGAAACAAATTTTCATAGCCATTTGCATCTTCATATGCCCATTTCGTTATGGCCCATGACATGAATTTTATAGTCATGACTCTAACTTGGTAATAGGGATTCCAATGTTTCATGGGCGTGATCCTTCATGATCCATGGATTTAAACTTCAAATACATCCTTTGTCTCGCTCACGATCGTGAGGCTTCCTTCATGGCTCATTACGTGTGAACTTCACGGTTGTGACCGGTTCCTCACAGCCCGCGTATATTATTTGTTCAAATGAACAACTTTTCACTCATGGTTATGTCTTCAATAGTATGCTCATGATCATCAGCTTTCACAACTATGACATGTGATTTCACAAATCATGAAGATTCTCCATATTTTTCTTCGCACAATGCTCAAGATCGTGATATAGCTCGTCATTGTCATAAATAATTTTTTTAAAAATATTTTTTGATAATTTGATCTCCATTTATTCCGCATCTTCTCTTTTCGTCTTCCCTTTCTCATTTGAAAAACAAATTAGAAAACTTGGATAGGTACTGACTAAACAAAACTAAAGTAAAATTCTAAACAATATATGCATGTTATGATCAAAATATCTCAAAAATTCATTAAATATATCATGCAAAATGTGTTACATGCATCAAACTCTCCCAACCTTAGAACTTGCTTGTCCTCATACAAAAATCAAGGAAGACTCAATACAGTTCTATCATAATCATCATCTTGTAGACCATTTTTTTCTCGTAATGTCTTCTTATATGCTCATTACAAGATCATCTCACATTTTCTAGAGCCAAGTTTCATAAAAAGTTTCGAATCTCAAAACATCTTTAAATTAAGTCCAACCCTTGCAAACAGTCTCTCCAATAAACATATTAAAGTTGAATATGCAAATATCAAATGAGTGTATACTTTAGAAAACTAATAATATTATTTTTTCAAGATCTAGCCTTAAGGTATAATTTCACAAGAATGTTCATGTAATGTATATTCGACCGATGGAACCTAGACAAGTTGACTTTAGGTCACTAAGATTTAAGAGTCCTATGAGTTTACTTGCTAGAACATTCTCAAATCCTAAAAGAAGATTTGAACTTAGACAATTGAGTTGACACTTAAGTTTTTTTTTTCATATTGCACAAGGTAATTCATGTAGCGGACTTTTTTTTTTCAATTGATAATTGATGCATGCTAATATGACCCAAAAATTTTCTAGCAAGTGCGCTAATCATGATTAAGTAATAGTTCAAGTGAGTTGAGTATCATTTCCATAAGTCTGTTGAGGTCTTTGGCGCCAATAGACCTCTATTTTGTAGTTCTCTAATGTGACAACCTCCTGGAGTTTTCTCCTATCATTCAGCCCTTTAGTTGTGAGGTCACAAATCATCCTCAATTTGATCTACAATTGAGATTCCAGCAATGACATCCATTTTCTTTTGTTCACGTTCTTCCTTGACATTTGTTTTGTAGACTTTCAGTCATTTCCATAGGTGGCGTAGTTTCTTCGATATTTTTTGTTGGATGAATTGGATGTAGATACACTCTGTCATTGTGTCATAACAAGCTCTTTGAAGTCGTCTTCCATGAACCACACCTTCTCAAACTTGAAATATGAGCCACAATAACCTCCATCATTTGATTGCCAAAGTAGGGGTGTGTGGTCCGAAAATGATCTCTCAAGGGCTCTCACACTCGGTAGTGGAAAACATTTGAGAACATGTGGGAAGGAAGATGCAAACCCCCTCCATGTGTATCTGCAGTTTGGAATTTGGAAATCACTCAAGCCATGCTCGTCAATGAAATCTCGAAAGCCTTCACTCCCGCTATCATTGTGTCTCCTTTGCACTGGTTTATCCTCCATCTCCAAGGTGACATTGAAATACGTCATCGGCTAACCATGGAATATCTTTCAATTTAGCACGCATCACTCGCAACTCCTCCCACAAAGCTAGTCTTTGAGTATCATTGTGGGGGCGTTAGATGTAAGAAACCAAAAATTAGGCATTGTCTATCCGTCATGATAAAACCAAAGACAATGAATGGTGGTGATATCTTTCCTCTAACAGCTAAAAAATATTCTTCCACCCAATTAAACACCCACCAGATTGCCCCATAGCATCAAGTGTCTTAAATCCCTCCATTGTCGTGCCTCCATTTTGTTATCATATAGTTTGTTCGCAATAAGATAATTTTGTTTCTTGGAGAAGCACTGCATCCGCTTTCCATGATGACAAATATCTTTCAAGTGTGGCCTTCCAATCCCGATCTCTCAACCCCCCGCACATTCCAAGAAATAACTTTCATTTGAAAATAATATGTGACCCCATAATCATGGACCTCGTAGTAACCCCTACTATCATTTTTTCTTCTTGGGCGGTCTAACCTTCTTTTACTTGAATTTCTTTTGATACAACCTCAATTCCTTGAGTTTGGGCAATGTCAAAGTCTTCTCTCTCATTAATCCCTTCGTCTTGTCGAGTCAAAATTTGCAAAACAACTTATGGGGACTCCAATGTCTCCAGAGGTGTTTCAGTCACGCAATCTCCTTCTATTGTGGTTGCAGCAACATATGTAGAAGTGACTTCCTCACCCCGACTTGCCTTTTTTAACCAGTTTGACCCATTAGTGTCTCTTACACTAGACTGATCAGTGGAAGCCCCCCCCCTGACCCCCCCCCCCCCCCCCCCGAGTCCACATGACATGTCTTTTGTAGACTATTGGAGGACATCTCAATTTTCAGATCCAATGCTTCAACTATATCCTCCTTTGAATCATTAGCCATAATAGTCTTGCCTTTTTTTTCATGCATTGATTCCTCCTCAAGTTGAGATCCAACAACATCCAAAGTTGCCAAATTGGTAGTTTTTCCTTTCTTGATGTTTTTGCAATGATCGTGACAAGTGGCGGTGCACTCAATGGTATGATTGTGATTGCATCATTGCTACGTTCCACAATATTTGGCGGCAATTTGGGAAGCTAGTAAGAGTTCATCGGCGCCATTGTCGGTGTCAAATTTTTTTGGCGACCACATCTCTCCATGATTTGGTGCATTTTGTCTACACCTCCATAACCACTTTGTGGGTAAGGTTGCTGCCATCTTTTAGGTTGATTTTCGCCAAAATTTCCTTTCCTTGGAGGACTGTGATCAATTAACTAAACTACCTCATATCGCTTGAGTCTAAGAAAGGGAAGGAGACCTCTCTCAGAACTACGAACGATGCAACAATCTTCACCACTAGTTTTGTGCACTAGAGGTGAAGAAAACACCTGAGCTGGAGACAAAGTCATGTCACCTTTTCCGCCAATGACCAACAACTCCAAGTGATACAACCATCACCATTAGTCTTGAAAGGTGTCGTCAACAGTTTCTCTATTGATGTGGGCATCGAGCTCCACAAGAGGAAAGTGTAGTCAGTCAGTTTTGCAAGGAGAATGATCGAATGGTCATCATAACTATCTAGTATCAAGGTGTACAACACGCCGAGGCTTGGCAAAGGTTGTTGTATCACAATTCCAATTGCACATGTTCAAAAAAGATCAATGTTTTGTTGGATCTTCAAGCTCCAATGCGCGATCACCTCCATGCATTGTTCTATGACCTCCCTTGTGTCTCTTGTTTCATCGCGAGGATACTTCTCTATAGCGACGAGCGAAATGGCAATGGCTCTTGATGTGTCCCACACCACCGCACTCCAAGCATGTAATAGAATCTCTGCATATGCCCTAGTTTTTTGCATGTGTAGCATTGAAACATCTTCTTAGCCGTCGTTTTGTGATGGCTTTTGTGGCATGAAGTACACTTCACGATATGCCATTCACCACTCTCCCCCTTCGTGTTTTTTGGTGGTGCAAGTGAAAGTCATCTAATGGCATTCGCCCGATGAAAGAAAATCTCACATCGACGTTCATTCTTGTCGTCGACGGGTGTTGGTATTATTATTCATATTTTCGTTGATGTGTCACTATTATGAGTGATCTTGATCGAGAAATGATCAAATATCGTACAGTAGTAGTGCGGCTAGTGCCTACTAGAGAAAAATTTACCACCTCCTAGCATAGTTTTGATACAACAATTTCTGTTCTTATCTATTTAACAACATTGAGAGTTTTGAGTTTTTTATGTTTATCTTAGAGGTGGACCTCGTGCCGGGCCAGCCGGCCCGACACGAGCGCCGGCACGCCCAGAAGGCGTGCCGGCCCGGCCCGGTACGGGCACGGCCCGGGCACGACACCCGTGTCGTGCCCGGGCCAGGCCGTGCCGGGCCAGCCTATTCGAATTTTAGGCCCGGCACGGCACGGGGCCCGGTAGCCCGGGCCCGTCCGAGACGGCACGATCAGTCCGTTGTTTTTTTTTAATTTCCAGCCCAGCCCGCTTGGATGTATAGTTGAACTGATAGCAAAATATATAGAAAATATTGAAGGAGCTGAGAGTTGAACCCTGGACCTCATAATATGAATGCAAATCACTTGCCACTAGAGCAATGAGATGATTGTGTTACTTTCTCAACATTTCTTATATTTATTGACTGCAGTTACTATTATATACATGTATATATATACTTTAAACTTTAAACTTGAGGACCACCCATATATATATATATATTCAACGATAATATAAGTTTTTTTAATAATAAAAAATAAAAATTATTAATTTGTAAGGTGACAACGAAGACGTCAAAGTCATCCGTAGATGTACGTACTCCCATCGTCATATATTATATAATATTATATAATATTATATAAAATATTATATCACTATATATAATAATTATAATATACTAAAATTAATATACTATAATAATATATGAGTATAATACTAGTATATAATTATATAATAACTATATAGTTATAAGCTATAACACTATAAACATAAGTAATAAGTTATATAAAAAAAACTATAATGACTATAGGTTATATTTTATAACTTATCAATATTTTATATGAAAACTAATAAATAAAAAATTATAAACTATAATAACATACACTTATAAATTTATAATTTTACTCTTATATAGATTATAAATTTAATAATTTATATACTTAATTATGTATGTATTTGTATTTCGCTCTTATATCTTAATAGATTAAAATTTAAAGGTGATTAAGATATTAATTTTAAAAATAAAAAAAAATGACGATCCGTCCGGCACGACCCGGCCCGGCACGGCCGGCACGACCGAAATCGTGCTGGGCCGGGCCGGGCCAACAAAGTAGTGTTTTTGGCACGGCACGACACGACACTGTAGCAGCACGACACGAGCACGAGCACGGGCACGGTCAAACTCGAGTTGATCAGCACGAGCACGACACGAGCACGCACGAAAGTCCATCTCTAGTTTATCTCAATGGACAGAAACTAGATGATGCCCACGGGGGGCTTTTTCTTTTGTTATGAGTCACTCAGCTTCGTTATCTGATTTAACCCGGTTCAGAAAAACTGGGGTTTTTGCTTGCAACGATGTAGGAACCAACTGATCCATAAATACTAAGGACAGCACCTGGAAATTTAATTGGAACGACTAATTTTTGCGTTGTTTACAAATGACCCATTTAGACGTGGTTTTCTTTCCTATGCTGTTAAATGACATACGAATACATGAGTGGGATGTAATCCATCCAATTCACCATGTTTTCATGACCATGACCACAACATTTTAGCAGTTCAATGGCAGCTCTCTCACCATAACCATTGTATGATAAAGCTTTACAAAAGTCCCTTTTTTTTTACAATATTGAACGCAAGGTTGATCATAAGTAAACAGAACTAGAGATATAACCCATTGCGTGATCTTGGTATTATTTACTATAGCGAATCACTAGGCCCCGCAAATGGGTGGTTGACGGAATGCAACCTAAGAAAATACTTAAAGGACAAGTATAAAATTTTTAACCCAAATGGGGCGAAAAAGACATACTTGCCAGTTTTAAGAGTAATTATCGTCTGGAAGCGAATTATAAAACACTACAAAATAACTTTTAAGCCCCTGAAGATGTTCACAAGAAAATGCTCAACATTTTATTCATCAAATGAAACCTACGACCAAATTGAGAACCGAATCACCAGGCAGGGATGTTTTGTTCTACTGGGATGTTTTGTAGATGTGACGGATAAGGTCAATAACTCGAGAGCTGAAAAAGAGAGGTTCCACATGTTAGTAAAAGAAATGAGACATTAAACTTCATTAGAGGTTTTCATGTGAAAAAGTACCTGTAGCCCCATTCGTTGTCATACCACGCCACAAGCTTGGCAAATCTCTCATTCAATGCAATTCCAGCCTTGGCATCAAAGATGCTTGACCTACAATAATGACATGTAAATAAGTAAATATTCCACACAAAAAATTTCTAGATACAAATCATAAAAGCAATTACAGTTGTCACCTGTTATCACCAACAAAATCAGTGGACACCAAGTCCTCATCCACATATCCAAGGATGCCTTTAAGTTTGCCCTCTGATTCCTCCCTGCATTACAAGAAGCATCACATATCGCTGACTTTCTGAATGTTCTACTACAGAAAGAACCACAAATTTCTTCTGTCCTTACTTGATAGCAGCCTTAATCTCATCGTATGTTGCTGGCTTCTCAAGTCTCACAGTAAGATCCACCACGGAGACATCAGCAGTAGGGACACGGAAAGCCATACCAGTCAACTTCCCGTTCAAGGCAGGAAGCACTTTGCCAACAGCCTATTTCATAAATTCTCAGTGTTATGTAGTTTAGAAATTAAATTAAGGCAACAGATGTTAAAGAAATTGTTATTACAAATATTTTTTCTATGGTGTCATCACGAGGCATAGTATTACGGCTCTTTACAAAAGATTTAACATTCTCACCCATTCAAAGTCTACTTCCTAGTCGACTTCAAGTCAATAAGGAAAAATTAATACAGCCCACATGCAGCAGTATCAATGTGGGTCATGTGATGTGCATATTACTTATTATGGGCAATGACGAGTGCAATGCACATACAATGTGCAGTGCACTTAAATCATTTAACCATAATGTAAATGGTGCCACATCCAACAGAGCAAACAAGTCATAAGTTGACATTGGAATTTGAAGACATGATGAAATAAAACCATATCCTTAAGAAATCTAGTGACGTTTAAAAGAAAGAACACCATGTCAGTATTTCCAAACTTAGTACAAATATCTGTTCTACAAGGTTAAAGCATATAATATAACAAATAAAAAAAGTAATATAGAAAACTTACCTTAGCCGCACCAGTGCTGCTTGGAATAATGTTAAAGCTTGCAGCTCGTCCACCCCTCCAGTCCTTGCTAGATGGTCCATCAACAGTCTTTTGGGTGGCTAAAAGGAAAAGCAATGACATTAATACCTTAGGAATCAGCAAACAAATGAAAAAGAAGCAGATGATAATTACCAGTGATAGCATGGACAGTAGTCATCAAGCCCTCCACAATGCCAAATCGGTCATTGATGACCTATTAGTCCATTCATATAATTTGATGTCAAATACAAAGTTACAAAGACATATCATTGTACTAGACACATGGAGCCTCTATTTGAAGCAAATAAATAGAAACACTAATAAATGAATAAATAAATAAGAGAATGCCCAGACAAAACAGATATCTACCTTAGCTAATGGAGCAAGACAGTTGGTGGTGCAGCTGGCATTAGATACAATGTTGATTTCAGGCTTGTATTCAAACTCGTTAACACCAACCACAAACATTGGCGCATCCTTGCTAGGAGCAGAGATTACTACCTTCTTGGCACCACCCTGTATGAGAGGAAAATCAATTGTGCAAATTAGTTAATTAAAATGAAGAAAAAATTGCATGTGTACATAGAAACTGATATAAAAAAATAGTCTCATTAATGTCTTTAAACAATGCTAATAAAGGCATAATGCTATTTATGTGACATCAAGAAATTTTAGGATAACACTATGTACATAAATGTGTAGGCCAAGAAGCAAACTACCACCAGAATACCAAAGTACAAGCAGTGTCGTACCTTCAGGTGAGCAGCAGCCTTATCCTTGTCAGTAAACACACCAGTAGACTCAACAACAAACTCAGCACCGGCCTCACCCCATGGAATCTCCTCAGGGTTCCTAAACGAAGATCAAATTACTTGGAGAGTTAGTCCAAGGAGCAAATACAGATATAAGAAACACTTTTGAGACGAGAGAGCACAATCAATGAACCTCATTCCGAAGACAGTGACCTCTTTCTCACCAAAGAGAAGAGTTTTGCTGTCCTTGACCTTGATCTCATGATGCTTCCATTGTCCATGGACTGTATCATACTTGAACATATATGTCTGGGCCAAAAAACATAGAACATTAGAAATTGTACAGCTATATAGTGTAATAAATTTCCAACTCAAAAACACAAAAGAAAAGATGCAAAAGATGATATTGCACATATAGGGGTCGTTTGATTCAGGAATAAACTCAACATAATCTCCTTATTTCAGGAATAAACCACACACATCCAATATATCAACTTTCTTTAAAAACCATCTAGAACACCGTGAACCCACTAACTTGTTGAAATTTATTCCATATTTCTTATTCTTCTGAAAAGTGAAATATCTTATATTCCACCATTTTTATTTTTTTAATCATATTTCATTTTTTATACACATATACTATTATATTTTTATATTATTTATTATAATGGTCAATCATAAAATTATTTATAATCAGAAATGTTAATTAATTTATTCCATGTGATGATATAAATAATATTATATGACTTAATAGAATAATTATTACTTAATTATTTGTCAACCCAAATAATATTTACTTAATTATTTAATTAATTAATCAAATAATGATTAATTACTATATTATCATATCAGTAAATAATTAAATTTATAAATATAAATGGAATAAATAAATGTTCATTTAATATTAAAGATATATTGTGAATAGTATTTATTTTTAGTATAATATATTATAAATAAACCCAAATATAAGTACATTTTTTATTCATGTCAATCCAATCGTGAAAAATAGAAATATAGATATTCTTGTACTTATTCTTCAAGTACAAAAAAGGCCCCTTAGAGATAAGAAAATCTATTAAATACACATCCAAATTCTCTAAATAACTCACAATTTGAGAGAAGAGAATATGCATCTAAACGCAAGAGGATGCATCTGCTTGCATTTTTTCGAAGTGTCAACTTCCATAATATGAGGTGCGACCTCAGCCTCAATTATCTAAATACTTGAACTCCAATAATAATAAAAATAAGAGCATCATAAAAACAACTAAATAGCATCCATAAGTGTAATACCTATCTACAAGAACACTCAATTAAAGGGATCAACAAACAAAATCTAACAACAGGCATCAAATGGCTTACAGATCTAATCAGTGAGGCACATGAAAAAATTCATCAGCAACTAACTAGACCAATAATGCATTTAGAAACAAACTATAAATTTCGTATAGTTAAAGGATAAATTGCCAAAGGGCTATTCGACCAAAACAGAAAAAGACCCATCCTTGCAATAAAAAGATCCCCAAGTAAAGCTAAAACATGCAACACAACCAGATATGTAAAACTATCAGATCATTTAATGCTATTAGCATGACAAAGGTCACTAAGGAAAAAACAAGGATTATACCATGTAATCGGTGGTGATGAAGGGGTCGTTGACGGCAACGAGTTCCACATCAGGGCTTTGGAGCGCGACTCTGGCGACCAATCTCCCGATCCTACCGAAACCTAAACAGCAACAACGGATATGAAACCAGAGATCCTCGACGGCATATGGATTTCAAAGCCTTAGCTCCAACAGAAAAACTACGAAAAAAACTCAAAAGAAAGGAAACATACCGTTGATACCAATCTTAATCTTCTTGCCGGATTCAGCTGCACCAAAAGGAAAAGAAAAATTGAGAAAAATAGATAAAAAAATGGAGATCAAAGCAACAGGAGGAGATCTACGAGATCAGCAAACGGAGGGAAGGAAGAAGAGGGAAAGATCTGAAGGTTTACCCATGGCGATCGGAGGAGAGAGAAAGAGAGACTACAACGACGAGACCGATGGGGGAGGAGAGAGAAACTTTGGGCACGAAATGAGATGGGAGGGTTTTGAGCGTCCACTCACACACACATTTATAGCAAGTCTCGTCGCCGATTTTATTAGGGTTTTCTCGTATGAAGAAATAGAAAGAATAATAAAACGAAGGGGTTTTGATGCAACGAGGTTGCGCTAATCGTCCGTTAAATCAGGATCGAACGGCTCATAAAGGCGCAATCCCAAAGAGAAAACCACATTTGTCGGCGACCTGCGAGTAAACCTTCCAAACAGTCAAATACCACCAGCGGTTTTCCACTCTCAGGGCGGTTTTGTTGCGCTGCTTCGCAGATTTCTTTATTTCTCGAATAACCGATCGCGTGGCATCGCGCTATTGGGTGGTGCGTGTAGGATTAACCAATTGGGTTATTGTCAACTCAGTCGTGGAGCAGTTCTCGCGTGATGGTGGAACAATGGGAGATGCGATGTGGCGAGCGGGCAATCGAGATCAGCTGGCGGGATGGAAGCACGAACGGAAAGGAACAAAGATATCTGTTGGCGGAAATTGGGACCCACAAACCTCGGAGCGAAGAAAAATGAGTGAATCACGTGTCTGGTGTTTAAGCACGACAGGAGATCTCAATCGTCGCTGCCAAGTGCGCCACGCCATCGTCCGAGTCGGCGTGATGCATCAGCGTGACGCGGCTCGAAAGTTTTAAGGGGCAGGTGACCTACAGATGGTGGGGGGGTGGTAGGTGGCGAGTAACTACTGCCACTGGATTTTGTCCATATTTACCGAGAATGCCACGACGGCTCCGCTTGCCGGCGATCTTTCCAAGGTTCACAAGAAGCTTTTTCCGGTGGGTTGAGTCCTGCGGGCGGCTGCGCCCTCCACTGGATTCCTGTGAGCTCAACGGCGAACGACGGCTGCAGCCCAACACTTTTTTTTTCTTTTTTTCTTATTTCCAAATTCCTGTGTTTTCAGTTTCATGTTCTTTTTTTTTTGCACAAATTAAAATTAGATCGAAAATTTTAGCCTATGTTTTCGTTTAAAATAAATCCGAAAAAAGAATCGTTATAAAAGAAATATTTAGTTATCTATGAAAATTAAGTATAAGAATTAACTATATTATCATACGTTATGTAGCAATGTCCAATTACAATTTATGGTATTTTAGTTATATATAACTTTTTGGATAGTGAAAAAACATCAATATATTTTTGAAAGTAGAGAAAGCATAGTCTCAGGGAATGCTTTTGAAACAAGACAACCTTAATTCAAGAGTTTTAGGTTTATGGCATTTTATACTTTTTTATGGCAGTGTCATCCTCAACTTGAAATTTTCTTCTATAAGAAAAAAAGATATCATTGTCAAATTTATAAAATATAAGAATATCTTTTTATTGCAAAGTTGCTTTCTTTTTGGTCAGTGGGACTTTAAAATTTGCATTTTACTGTTATTTTCGTTTCAAAAATTTTTTGAGGCTCAGATTGATTTTTGTGGGATATTTGAATCCCGAAAGTGTGAGCGGTGAGCCCCACCCACCCATGGTTTGGTGATACATATTCTTTCTCCTTTCTTCTTTTGTTGTTATCATTATTAATGATTTTAAATTGTTTAAAAGATTGGGGAGTGCGTGCATGATGATGAAGTGATGGTGTTTGACATGGGCGACTAGAGAAAAAAAAATATATTAGGAGTTGAGCATGATTAGAAATTATTAGAACTAACTGCTTTTATTAAAAGTGGTAATCTTAGAAAAATAATTAGAACATGATACCTGCTATGTTGTCCTAGTATTTTACTGTCACATCTGGATCTTTAAATTGTTGTCTGTTTCTACTATTTGTAGACTTCATTTTTTTAATGTATATATAGTAACATCCCATGCTCTTTACAAGGTATGTTTACTAGTTTATACGTAAAATTATACCATCATCTGTCTAATTATTAAAAAATATACAAGAAGTAAGATGCGCCTTTTCTTCTTGAATTATTTTTAGGTAAGCTTGCTGGATCCGATGTAATTCTGGCGAATTTTAAAATGCCACAACTCAGCAATCAAACTCCGTATGTGGAAAATAAATTGTGTTTATGATTTTGTGAGCAATCCCTATAAAGATTCTAAAAAAATTAATGCCAAACAGATTCATCATTTCTTATATGTTATAACTTTTTTATAAGTTATAACAAGATGATATGAAACTAATTTTCGTCAATTACTCTTCAATTTTAACATTAGCTATCATCTAATTTTAATTTATAGTACAATTTTTTTTTATGTTTAAATTCGTAATTAAATTACTCTTTTGCTATTATTTTTTTATGATATATATATAACATAGATGACAATATTTCACATTTTAATAAAAAAAATCATCATATATATATATATATATATATATATATATATATATATATATAT
>LTAE01003878.1:0-34943 GCA_001647135.1 Pontederia paniculata | reverse complement strand
ATATAATGTTATATGATTTAGGTCTGTTTTCATCCCGAGATGTATTCATCGAGAAATCAGCGAGTTTGTCCTTTCAAGGCTTTTGGTAGGCTGTTCTAAGTGGAAGGACATTCTGTTACCTTATCAAGATGATATGTACAATGTGTTTAAGGTAAAATTATTTTAAGTCTAACTACTTGAAATTAGTTTACAAAATAATAACCAATTGTCTTTTCAGGCCAAGTATAAATGGGAGGAAGGCCTTCCTGATGGTATAATAAGGAAGGTCTTCAATATTGTAGTTTCGCATCGTCTCAGAGGAATATTATTCAACTACCGACGAGATGCAATGCTTGTGACTGACGGTAACATTCTCGAAGCAACGGACATGTCTGCACCGCATATTTCCAAAGAAGTTTGGTCTTCTCTTTGTGACACATGATAAGTTCATATTTAATAGTTGGATTAGATTTAACTTTTTTGTTAACACTTATCACTTTCAATGTAGGGTGTCACTCGAAGATCAGGAGAAGTCAGCAACCGGCAAAAGTAGTAGATTGTCTAAGCCGGACACGGCTCGCCATTGCGGAGGCTCTATTGTGTTCGTAGAGCATAAACAAAAAATTATATTTTTTTTAAATTATATGAATATTGTTTGTTATCGTTAATCACTTTGAGTAAATATTTTAATATATAAAACGTGACTGTCGTAGGAGTTGGCGAGCGGCGCCAAAGTTGACTTCCAAACGGTGTACAAAGAAGTTTACACCAATAAGAAGACAAACCAGTTCATCTTGGAACAAACAAAATAAATTGCGGTATAATTTCATAACACTTAATCAAAATATTTATCCTTAAGTATTTGGTATGGAAGTAATTATTTTCATTTACAGAAGGCATACAATTTGCTTATGATGGAGAAGTACGGGGATAATGTGGACTCAATCCCCGACGTCGATGATGAGGTATGGAAAGAAGTTGTAGGACTTACTAAGGAGGGTCAACTTCATGGGTTAGGAAGATTGAGTTTACAACAAGCGAGTGCTGCTTCTGTCGCTGGTCTTTCGTGTAGTTCGACCGCCGAATCAGCCTCTACGACTATGGCTGGGATGAAGGATCTTGTGGTGGAGGTGGTAGATGAGAGAGTTACGTCACTTTTGTTGGAGGTCCTCAGTTTGATTCGCGATCGTTCTACTCCTCGTACTCCTCCGTCCGATGATTAGATTAAGTTGTGTTTAACTTAGTGTTAGAAACTTATGTTGTGATACTTTCAAACATGTGTTTATCGACTTAGTTTCTGTGATGAGTACTTAGAAATTTAAGTTGTGTTACTTTGAATTTTATTACTTTTATATGGCATCTTTATTATCTTGTGCATGAATGAGTATATTTGTTTGATATGATGATACAATGTTGTATATAGGATTTTTCTACAAATAGATATAACATTCTAAGTTGTTTTGATAATTAGCGACATAATAGCGACGGAATAACGATACGAATTTCTATTTACTACGATAATTAGTGTTAGAATAGCGACAAGTTAGCGACAACCTTAGCGACACGTTAGCGATAGCTTTAGCGACAAGTTAGCGACAGAATAGCGACATTTTAGAGACCAATTTTTTTTAAACAAACATAATTAACGACGGGGTAACGACATATTGGCAACGGTGTAACTACGAATTAGCGATAGTTTTAACGACAAAACTTTCTGTCGCTAATAACAACCTAGTTTTTGCGACAGTTCGTTGTCGTCGGTTAATTTGTCGCTAGTTTGTCGCTAATTATTATTGCGACAAACTAGCGATAGATTTGCGACAAAAATATTTGTCGCTAATTGTCATAATTCTTGTAGTGAAAGTTTTAAGAATAACTCAATATTTCTCTCTATTTTTAATTCAAATGTTCTCTTAAAATTGTTAGTAGTATGTTAAATTTTACACAAGTATTCCAAAATTGCTTTTGTGATGGTCCAAGCCATACTGGACCGAATTAGATAAGATCGATTTAGACCGAACCAAAGCAGCCCAAAAGGGATATGCGTCAAGTTCCACAAAGTTGCACTAGCATGTCTAAGGTCATTTTTTTATTATTAATTGGTTTTTATCAATTAAATGATGACTATCTTATTAAGAGTTGTAAGGTTGTTAACCTTATCATCTAAATAAATATTAAACTTACACAAATATCAAGATATGTTCTTATTATTGTCGTCTCTCTCTATTCACTCCCTCTTTGATGGTTCATGAAATCGAGAGAAGGTGTTTGGAGCACTGTTGTTAAGACCAGACCGGACTGGGCGGTCGGACCGTCGACCGGGCAACACGGCTCACCATAGCCCTCGAGACCGCATTAGAGGTTGGACCGGTCAAAACTATTTTGAATCGCGATTTTGCCAAACCGACCGGTTAACTAAGAAAAAAATAAAAATATAAAAAAATTAGTAAAGGTAAATAGTAAAATAATCATAGATTATTTAATAATCGATCATGTATTTGGGATTGTTTAAGCGATTGGAGCTCGTAGGCGAAGTTCATGGCCGGACCGCCGATTGATCTTCATATGTTGTTCTTCTCTGATGGCGATAGACGGTTGCATGCATGCGACGATGAGCGGGTGCTATTGTACGCGTACGTTGTTGTTCCGCTAATCCGATGTTGATGTGCTTGTTTGTTCAAGCAATGACTTTCCTATATTATAATTATGCACTTAATAAACTTTTGAATTAGCATTATCAATGTTATTTGTTAGTCACGTTTGCAAGTACTAAATTAATATATATTATATATAGTTATATTATTTTATTATTATCCTATTCGACCGAACGATTCAACCGGTTAGATATGTCCAACCTGAACTGGAAATCTTTTTAGGTCATTGTCCGGTCCGATCCTGACAATCTTGGTTTGGTGTTGTTTGGAGACACATGAATCAACTTTAAAAGAGTGCTTTATCTTATCCTTTTTCCAAGGTCACGCGGCAAAGAAAGAAGCAAGAGTACCATCATACTTGATCATGAAATTTGTGTTTTAGTCTATTACATCTAAGGACAACCTAGGACAATAGTTTTTCTCACATATATATATATATATATATATATATATATATTATATATATATGTATATATATATATATATTATTGATATTATCCTAAATCTATTGCACTATGTCAAAAGGAAAAATGGACACACACTTAATTAAAGGAGGGAATAAAAGGCACATAACAACAACGAAAAGTAGGTAAATGGCAAATGAAAAGATAGACGGCCAAATTGTCCAAAAAAAATTAAAACGAGTGTCGGTGGTGTTTCAGTGGTAACAACACTCACAATCTAGATGGATTGCTCGTTATCCTTTATATCATTTCTTCCTTTCATTAATTGCCAATATTCAATTAAATAAGCTAGCCAGTTAAATCTTGGTCCCTTCTTTCATTTATAATTAACTAACGTATACCTGCACTAAGGTTTATTTAGATAGCAAGCAAGGTTTTGTAGTTAAAATAAATTAGGAGAAAATTTAAGAAAAAAAAAACTGAAAAAAGTAGCCCAAGTGAAAGATCTGAAATCTGATTTCCAAACTATCCAAGGACCAGGGCCAAGATTTATATTATATGTGCTAATTTTTTTCGGTAATTATTATATGTACTAATTTATTGATTGATATTGCTTTTTCCAAACGGGAAATGTTTTTAATCTGTAGTACATAACTACCAGTATAATTAGCTTCATCTGAATGGATCATAATTGTCATAGTAGAGTAAAAACATGTATGCAGCCCAAAAAAAAATTCTGAACGATAGTGATCTGAATATTAAGATTAGAGCATCTTAGAATATGTGTACACATAAACAAAAAACATAGAGGAGATACAGAGATATATAATACGTATATATATGTGTGAACATACTTTTAAATACCGAGACTAGCTTCAATAAATGGTGAATCTATCAATGAGAATTACGATGGAATGATAAATAATTTCTTCTTATTTAAGGAGACGATTTGAAATGACACATATTAGTGAAAAGACATTCTAAAATTCTGTACTATGAAACATAAATAGTGTGGAACTAGTTATGTGATCGGTGAGGAATTGAGGATGTTAATTAAGAAACCAACTCCTCCTAATAACAATAACTTCGAAGTTTTTTTTTATTATTAATCTAATTTTTTTTACTACTCTAATATGATCTGGAAAGTGATGCTAAATGTTCAACTGACACTACTAAATATATTTGGCTGTTAAAGTCTCCATAAATAATCAAGTTTGACTAAACTAGTGTCACTCGGTGTCGCAGGCATATAAAGATTTCCTCGGGTTGAATGGAGATTGGCCCTCAAGTGCAAGGCAAAAGAAGCTTGACTGCAAGACATGCACCAAGCTTGAAGTAAAAGTACTAGACTATTAGTAACAAAGAAAAAACGGTTTCCTGCCATTAATATCTTTTCATTCCACTGGCAGCAATACTAGGTGGAGAAGAATTAATAAGTGGACTTCTTCATGCCGCATTTGGGCTCTCAAATATCTTGCTCAGTTAAGTGGCCGTGTTCTTTTGCACTTTATAGTAAGAGGCTGTGCCGAGCACGCGCCCGTGGTACCTGCGTGGCTCCTGTTCCGAGTGCTTCATGGCCAATTAAACAGATCGATGGATCGATATGCCGCATCTCCCACTTCGGATATGTGACATATCTCGACGTAGTGCGGCCGACACTTAAATTAAATTGGCCTCCAACTGCATGCATGCACGTCTTAATTCACTAATTACTAATATATATATGATCGTTCATGCACTTACTCGCTCCATGATGCCTCACAATGCATTGGGCAGATAATGCATGCATTGATCACATATACGACTTATCGAAAGCTACACGATAACAGAAAACCAAACTTTTCCGAACCGCACTCGCAGAAATATTTATATTATCGTCATTAAGAAAACCTAACCCTATTATCTGAACTCTAATAAACAGGCGCGGAGTGCTTGTTTCAGGTCAAATATGGAGGTATGTGCTTTAGGGTTGGCACAAGGACCCCACGGCCACGAGATATCAGGTGACAAATGACGGTCGGAGAAGTCACCGGGACCAGGGGGACAATACCAGGCAGGCCTTTGGGATGCATCTAGGGCTGTTTTGTAGCGTTTGTGAGTGAATGAGTGCGCGCGCGCGCGCGCGCGAGAGAGAGAGAGAGAGAGAGAGAGAGAGAGAGAGGGAAAAAGGAAACACTTGGTGCCTGGTGCGAGTCTGGCGTGGAGGCAAACCAAGATCAGGTGGTGATGTATAAAATTATATAGCNGAGAGAGAGAGAGAGAGAGAGAGAGAGAGAGAGAGGGAAAAAGGAAACACTTGGTGCCTGGTGCGAGTCTGGCGTGGAGGCAAACCAAGATCAGGTGGTGATGTATAAAATTATATAGCACTTTGAGGTATCCTTTAATTGGATACGTTGCAGCACCCCCTTGTCCTTCGTTTGTTTGGTGATACTTGCTGAAGATTAACTGCATCGTGATTCCTGTACGCATTTGCGCCTTCCCCCGCGCCCTAAGGTATGATAATCAATGGCTTCAGCTGGAAGAGCTAGCTAGACACCATATCTATACTACTACATAACCATTTGATGCTCCCATAATCAATGCATGCATGACAGCCTGATCACTATTCTAGCTCTTGTTGATTTGCAATATATAGCCAAACAGTTGCATGCATCGTTATATATTTGTCTCATATAATCAACATGATGCTCTCTGGAGTAGGTTATATATATGTGTTATATACATGTCTAACCCCTTGCATCAATTGTGACACATATATGTTCATGTTCCTCCACGTACCATTTTTCCCTTAATTCTATCACCACTTTCTACTACATATATATATACACACATACACGTTGCCCTTGACTGCATGCAGTTGCTAGCTAGTTGCATGTGTGGATGCCTAATGCAAGCAATCCAAACGCTAGATACCTAGTAATACGTTTGGCTGGGAGATTATAGTAGCTTCAATTTCAATTTCTAATTTGATCGATTTTCTTGCTCTTTACCCGAATCTAAATCAGTCAATTACCAAGGGCTCTCCGAGCGTTCGAAAAAACTGCTAGATAGCCGGTAGAAGTAGGATTTCCTTTTCAGATAGAATGGTTTTCTTTCAAGCAATTCAGAGCATTTCAGGTTAGGCATCTAAATCAAGATCTGATTTATACGTATAGGTTATTATTTTGTTGCATGAAGAGACGTGCGTGGAACTCTAAAGTACCCGAGTCCACACACACACACTATATATATAAATGATATCCCTCCCTTTAATTGGGGACTGTGATTGCTTTAATTGAAGAGGCGACAGGAGTTAGTGATCCGCACGGTGCATGCAGTTGCTACTTTGTGGGATAAACTTTAACCTCCTCTGCATCCGCCATATCCTTTAACCCATTAGTTTTATATATTATCGAACACTAATTTGGTTTGAGGGCATTATTTTAATTATCAATCACTAATTTTATCATCAATCACTAACTGGGAGAAGACATTGTACCATTGAATTATATTAGAGTCCAACCGAGTATAAGGAATCAAACAAAAAATAAAATATTGAAAGGATTATATGACTATTACCTTTATTTTTTAAATATTTATTTTCTCTATCACAACAATAAAATGTAACTATGGAGTTTTGATAGACCTCTTAGATATATAGTCATGATCCAGATTGTCAAGATATTGATATTCTATGATCTATTTTACGATCTTCTTATATTTAACTTCCTATCAATTCTACGATCTAATTCGTAGGATCTTTAAGATCTTCATAAAATTTTTCACAAAATCAAATGATCCTTATCCGATCGTCAATCTTGTAACTCTTCTTCAATTTTAACAACTTTGGTCATGACCAGTCCCATCCCCAAAGAAAAGGAGGGGGTATATTAATTATGATACTTGGATTAGTTCCAAGTAGTTAACATAATGTTACAACATTATAACATTTTTATTATTCGAATTCAGAGGATGATAACCAGCAACTTTTTTCTTTTACCAAAATTTTAATTAAACAATACCACTCAAACGCTGCCATCGGCATATGTTGATCAACTAGTAATATTTTGACCTAGTTTTATATATGCATGGTGATAAGTATAGCACTTCGTTTAATATTTGTTTTTGCAACCAACAAAAAAAGGTAACGAAGAGATGACAAAGGTGATGAGGATGAAGTGTTATCAATTTGATGCATGATTTGGATTAATTAATGACCTTAATAACAGGATGCCTAGAGTGCTAGTAATTTCATAATCCAAAAAAGTCACTACGCATGAGTGCTTTTTCAAAAGTCTTTTTATTAATTATGGAGTTTTTTCCGAGTCATTTTTTCAACATCTAGAAATAAGAATTTATTGATATTATATCGATTAATTATTCAAAAAATCATTCTCATTTAGTTGAAAAATAATTATTCTATGAATAAGTGAAACATAATAAAAAAATCAGTTACACTTTTGAAAAGCAATAAGTAATCATATCATGAGGTGTAACTTTTGAAAAGGTTAACTAATTTTATGATTGGCCATATATTATATATATATATATATATATGTGTGTATGTATGTATGTATGTATGATTTTATGATTGCCCATAATATATATATATATATTTATTTATTTATAGGACCAGTTATGCACTAGGGTTGATTTTTCGACTTGAAAATATTGAAAATTGTCTTCATCTTTCTTTTTCCTTCTTCATTTTCCCCAACAGTTCACTTGTAGGATAAGCAGCTTTGTATCCAGTTAAAAATGAGTTTATTAGAAGTGTTATGAATTTTTGTATGAAACTCGTGTTAATTGGTCTTGTATATTTCTTTCTTTCTTTCTTAATTATAACTTAGAAGGTCCTTGATCATATCCTAAAATTATAAAGTTTTGAAACTTGTAAACATCACTAAATTTTATAATGAATATAATTTTATTTTTTATGATTTACTATGTTGCAACATTATTTTTTAAGCATTAAAGACGCTCGCAAGTTATAATTAACGGAAGATGAAAGAAAAATTAATAAATAAAATTGTTTGACATATATATTTTAAACATTCATTAAAACAATGCAAAAATATAAGTAATAAGTACATGCCCCTTCGCCTTTTGATTTGGATCGAGTGAGTATATGTAAATTGTGAGAGTGTCCAAACATAGCAATTTATTTTCAGTCATCAGGGACAAATCTACTATCAAAATGTGGTATCTTCATTTTGCATATAAAATAACCATTGTAATTATAAATTTGTGCAGTAGAAAATAACCATTGTAGATTATAAACTTTGGAGTCGATTTTTGTTGTATGACTTTTGGTATTTCTTAATTTTTAATTTACTTTTAAATGTACAACTATTCTTGGGATACCATTATATTTATTTCGACATAACAACAAGTAGAATAGCAACTTTTTCCAACGTTTGGAACCAAACATCCTTAGAATTAAAATAACATGGAAAAATAACTATCATTACCAATTTATTTATTTCCTGTCGGAGCTTTGAGATTCGGAAAATTAAGAATTATTAATTCTTGCTAATTGCAAGATTTGGCGGGAACAAAGAGTTTACCCAGCTTTTTACTTTACAAGATTACTAGAGGTAATTTTATTTTTATTATTTATAATTATAATATTATTACTTATATTGTTAAAAATAAAATTAAAGTACTAATAGAATTAATACGATATTTTTATTTTTAATTAGCACTGTCTATTATTGTAATGATATATACTCTTATATTATATTATATAAATAGTTTGTTATCATTTAATAGAAAAATAATGTAAATTCTTGTTTTGTTCAAATATTGCTTAATTAATGTTAACTATTGACATAAATAATTACATAAGAATTAAATTATTAAAATATTTATTATTATGATAAATAAATTTTAATAATAATAATAATTTTAATAGTTTTAATTCCTTATTATTTAACTTTTTTTTGTGTATTCTCATATCAGTCAAACATAGTTAGAGTAAAAGTTTACCACCACATTTCCATGTATTACTCTCTTTGTAACTGGAAAAAAAAATTTACCACCACCGAACACTACCTAATTCTTAAAATTGGGATTTCCATAAGAATAATATTATTCTCACTCACACTAATCCTAAAGTTAAGAACATTCAATTCTCAAACCAAATAACCATTCAAGTATATATCTTTTTGAACCAGACATAGCTAAAAAAATTCAAATGGTCAATCACAAAAACTAAGTTACGTAGGAGGGCGTGCAGCCATGCGAATGATCCACACTGATTCTGAATAAAGAACGGAATTCAGGGTACAAGAAATTAATGCTGATCACAAAGGTTTGCATGGATGATCAGCAATGCTTTGCAGCGATTGCTTGGTCAGATTTGGAGGCACATGAGTAAGGATTTTATGCATGTCATGTTGCGAAAAACTTGGAATCTGGTATTGCATACGTACATCATCTGCTTCAGTTCTGTTCCAGTTTGTAGAATCTCATTGGCCGTTGGCACAGCAAAGAAGACAACCAGAACATGCAAATTCCTGTCCAGATCATGTATATATGCATGGTACAAATGTAGAAATACCTGCAGCATGAACACTACATCTGATTCAACCAACTGCTGTTTCCAGCTTTTTAGGGACGTCATGTGGACATCAGCACTACATGACACTAACATGCAGCACTGTTGAGGACAGAAAAAATCTAATTAATATCCTAGAATCTGAATCAAATAGATCGATTAGCAAATTTGGGATGCTATATATATATATATATATATGGGATGCTATATATAAACATCTTAGTGCTCATCACTTCGCCAACTGCATGCTTCGGTATCACTAAGCTTTGTACCATACAGAGAGTGCTTCAATATTTTAATGTTGTGGAGAAAATAGAATACAGCAATTTGTGGCTATATATATATCGTTGGTTAGGTCTGTCTGATAGATATGTTTGGACAAAAGGAGAAGAGAGCCAGTGATGCTGTGGTAGATGGCCTAACAGCCTGCAACTTTGTAATGGACCCAGGAGCTACCAGTTATCAGTCTTTTTAACATATTTCTTGGTGATAATCAAGGCTTAAAAATGGCAACATCTATTAGTAAAAATATAATCATCTTTCAATGATGATAAATAGCAGCTGAACAACATTGATCTTCCAGATTAATTGTATGATGATATAGAACATTTTCTACCCACCCAACTGAAACATTTCTTTTTCCCGAGTGGCAGTCCTTTTTTTTTTAATTCTATTTCAGAAGTGTGATAGCGTTCTTTCTTTTTATCAAGGACACCAAATCTCTTTTACATGTGTTTTCTATACCTATATAATGCAAGAAATACGTGTGTGTGTTTTAAAATTCATGATTTTCCATCCATTCGACATATTGTCTGCATTCATTCATCTAAAAGCATATCATCAATTTGCCAGATTAATTTATAATGTAAAGTTGAAGGACCATAAGTAATGCCAACAACAGTATAATCCCTGAAATGCTATCGAGATACGCAGTTATGTCACTTGTTGCCTTTATTTTTCAAATTTAGTTGCTTTCTATTGATGTGTAGGTGATATTTTGTGCATCATTAATTCATAGACGTCTTCTAGATAAAAAAAAAAACGTGCATAGAAAAGTAACAAATTGCTCCACTGACTGAAATCTGGAGAAGTAACAAGTATGTCTTCTAGCATGAACTATGAAAAGGATGAAAGTTTGATCTTTGCCCGCTCCCCGTCGGAATGAATCAATCCTAAGTTTGATAAGTAATGCATATCAGTGATACCCGGTTTCTGAATTCTGATACATGGAGTTTGGAAAGCTAATGCAAAATTCTGATAAGATCAAGATTTCCACCAGAGTCAGATTTAAAAAAAATGTTGCAAATAGGCATGCACAGGCATTGTGGCTGCTGCTGCTGCATGCATCAGACAGAACTTCTAATTGGCACCCTTATCCCTTACCCAACTTTTTGGCGAACAGGAAAAATATATGTGCATGGTGTGATCTCAGTCAGGCTCCATCATCAGTCATCAAGGAGTCTTTGCTGCGTTTGGATCATGCCACAGCCACATTATTCCAACTCCAAACAAACTGCTGACTGCATGCAAACATCGCCTTGTTTTTTTTTTTTTATATTGAACGGCAAGAACATAAAAAAAACAATAATGCAATGCTTTCTTAAACCTACCTTTGCATCGGATCGCATTGCATGCATGGAGTCATGATCCCAACCTAATTCCAGCAATGTCGCTGCATTTGCATGTACCTGTCCTTTGAATCCAATGCAACGAACACATATCTCATCAAGGATCTTCTCAGGGGAGGTCTCTTCCTCCATATTAGATCCACAACAGAAGGCAACAACAGCTGACCACTTGCATTGGATTGTACATTCTTCACACCCAGACATGTTGAATCTAAATCCTGCCGTTTGGTTCCAGAACTCTTAAAACCGCAATGTTGATTGAAGCATATGCAATATAGAAACGTAGGAAATTTGAGCACGCGTCCTCTTCCCCTGTTCTTTATGATATTAAGCAGGAAAGTAGGTAATCAGTTCGTGACTGATGCAGAAGTCGTGGTATTTTTCTTCTGTCGCTATTGCTTCGTACGTCGTAGTGCTACGCAGCACTGTCTCTGCACATCTCGTCGACGGATCTATATAACCAGCGGCGAAGCTGTGCGTTCATGCCACAAAAGTTTGGAGGATTCTTTTGAGGGTCTTCTTGGGGAGTTTCTTGTTGGCGCAGGCTCTGCATGCAGTTAGGCTTCAGCACTATGCATGCAAATGTGGTACTTTGTCATGTGTTTGTATGCTTTGATTCATGCGAGTGGAAGTAAACTTTTGTTTGGATCCTTTGGTTCCTTGATGCCATTTTACATGTATATTATTATAAAGGGATCCATGGCTTTGGACAATCTGCAGGAGTGGATGTGCTTGATAAAAGTGTGCCTGCTGCTTTGCTGATAACTGGGAAACTTGGAGCTCAAACTGCTGATATCTGAATAGACCAAAACTCCATTTTGATGGAAGCAACTCCAACTGAGTCCGAGAAGCAGGTTACAGTGGCAAACCAAACAGAGGCCTTCTCAGAGAATCATACCAAGGAAGCTGTGCCAGTTTCCAGTGCAGAAGCAAAAGATGGTGCGATGCCCCCGCCAGAGACAATTGGGAGGCCGAGGCAGTCTGGCCTCCACATCTTCTTTCTGGACATACGGTAACGTTGCACTGCTACTTTTTTTTCTGGTTGATGTTGCTGTCTCCACAGTTTTGACATGATGCATGTCATTATGCATTCAAGTTCGGAAGAATTTGTGTAAATTTTCCTAGCTACTTCAAGCAATGAATGTGGATACAGAATTTTCCTGAATAAAGTTTTGTCTGAACAGACATGTCTTCAAGCTGGATGAGCTGGGGTTGGAAGTCTTGCGGATGGCTATCCCGGCGGCGCTGGCTTTGGCGGCTGATCCGCTTGCCTCTCTGATTGACACAGCATTCATTGGCCGTTTAGGTTTGTGCATTCTACATTATCTAGCATCGGTTTGTTTAAGATCAGCTTGTCATAAAGAGTTCTGCATTTAGTGATGGACCATTATAAGCAACATGAATTATTAGCCGTTGTAGTTCTCTAAATGCTGATGATTTGTCATTTCTGGAAAAAATTGATCATCTGTCATCCTTCAGTTGTTAATATGAAATCTCAATCTCCTAAAAATTTGAAACAGGATCTGTTGACATTGCTGCTGTGGGGGTGTCTATTGCTATCTTCAACCAGGTTTCCAAGGTTTGCATCTACCCCCTCGTTAGTGTGACAACTTCATTTGTGGCCGAGGAAGATGCCATCATGAACGGAAGCGTCGAAGAATTTAAGGGAGATATAGAAAAGGCTTATTCAGTGGATACAAGCAATGAGAAGTCTGATAGAATGAACAATGAGAATAAAGAGCTGCCTCCATCCCCTGGTACATACATATACATATATAGATGTATATATACACTATGATTCAAAGTTCATATCTGATTATAAGACTTTGCGTTACACTGCCAAGTTTCTACTTGCAGATTCTGAGGAAGACTACTGCAATCCGCCATGCGCCAATGGCAACTGTGTCGAACTGTCGACACTAGGAAGCAAAAGGAAATATGTTCCTTCTGTTTCATCCGCACTGATCGTCGGTGCAGTACTCGGACTTGTACAGGCTATTTTTCTAATTTTTGCAGCAAAGGCAGTGTTGAGGATCATGGGTGTAAAGCCTGTAAGTACACTAACTTACCAAAAATTTCAGCCAAAATGCTTGGGAAAGAATTCCATGATGACATCACTGCTTTAACAAGTATTTGATACATCTAGATATCTCATAAATGTCTGAAAAGGACATATAATTTCCTCTGCTGATTTGCTCCAAATAAAATTTTCATTTTCTATTGTAATACATCTGAACAAAAAACACATATAGGCAAAGTAAAAGGGACATCGGGCACTTAAATATAGTTTTATCTTTTTACTTATTAACAAATGAGAAAGCCAATTGATCAGTTTGTTTGGTGCTCCTCCCCACAACTTGTGATAACTTTCCATAGCTTTATTTGTCTTCATCATCCATCCAGAAGACTTCCTGAATTCTTAACATGTCATCATGATATGAGCCTGCATTTAGCCCTGTCCTGTAGTTTACAAACATATCAGCAATCTCATGTAGTGATGTGAAATATTTCTTTCTGGAGATAGACATGGCAAATGCTTTGTCATTATCTGGTTTTTTTTCTCCAACAAAATAGATGGGGAACCTGAAACTTAAGTTATAATTTCTAGAAGCATAGAAGTTTTGACCAAAAAATATAAGAAAGGTACTGAAAAATATATACCCAGTTATGAAACAATAAGAAGGTATATCATGGCCAAGATTTGTCCATGTGCCTGAAATTTCTGATACATGCTATCCTGATAGTATGTAAAGGTGCTTATTTTGAATCAGTTTATCTTCTAATGCTAATTCATGAAATCATAAACTTATTCATAAAAACAGTAAATAATAGCCGATCATCCAATTTCGAATGTTCCTCAGGTCTAAACAATATTTGCCAACAACTTTTCAATATGTTTTCCTCTATATTAAAGCTGTCAGTGCATACTGGAGGACAAAATCAAGAGGAGCATAATTCTTTCTCTTTTCATTTTCAAATATATTTTCAAATGTTCATAAAATAATATTGTGGCACAGGGTTCCCCTATGCTGGCTCCGGCATTGCGGTATTTAACATTGAGGTCACTTGGTGCACCTGCTGTTCTCTTGTCTCTGGCCATGCAAGGGGTTTTCCGAGGACTTAAAGACACAAAAACTCCTCTATATGCTACTGGTACATATCCTTAATTCAAAATGTGGAACTTTTCCTGAAATCATCCGTCTTTGGTTTGACTTCCATGGATACTTGTCATGCATGGATTTGCTAATCTTGTTGTGGAACCATTCCTCCTCGCTCCCTTTCTGCATCTCCATAGAAACTTAGTATTATTTAACAAGAAGGGGCTTGCTATTATTCACGAAATTCATACTGAGGAATTAATTCCATTTTTGCACATTTGTGATTCATAGATTGTACTCCATTAACTTTAATTCCATGCTCTTTTATCGGATATCGCAGTCGCAGGAGATGTAACCAACATTGTACTAGACCCCATTCTGATGTTTGTCTGCCATATGGGAGTCAGTGGTGCAGCAATTGCCCATGTTATTTCCCAGTAAGTTCTGACTTCCGCCTTTCGCTATGTCAGTTTGGTTCTGTTAATTCTAGTCCAGGTACTGTATATTGTTGACATCTTGCTATTTGCTTCTTGTAGGTACCTGATAACACTCATATTGTTGTGTAGACTAGTTCAAAAAGTTGATGTTGTACCTCCTAGTATCAAGGCACTTAAATTCAGTCGGTTCCTAAGATGTGGTACTGCAATTTTTTTTGCGCCGAAAAGAAGTAGAAGCTTTCAGTGAATTATCAATGCTGAATTCTGTTATTCTGCTCATGACCTTTTTCCCTGTAATTTAGGATTTCTACTGCTGGCAAGGGTGATAGCAGTAACATTCTGTGTTACACTGGCGGCTTCATTGGCTGCACATAAAGGGTCAACTCCCATGGCTGCTTTCCAGATCTGCTTACAGCTTTGGTTATCAACATCTCTACTTGCTGACGGACTGGCAGTTGCCGGACAGGTTACAACTCCACATTTTGGCTTCTTTATATATCGTAATATTCATCTTTCTGAATCAATATTTATAGTTTCAACACTATATTTTTGTAATATGTTTACCCAAGAATCAAACCAAGAACAAGCAATTGTGAAAGTCTTATATCTTTCTTGTGATCAGAAAACCTTACTCCATTGATCAATCGCCACACAAAATCATAAGTACTTAGAGAATTCAATGATTTCTGCAGGCAATACTCGCCAATTCATTTGCGAAAGCTGATCATCACAAAATTGCTGCTGCCACCGCTCGTGTGCTACAGGTTATAATCAGTCTACTTCTTTGTGGTGATTAAGAATTGTATTCATGTGACTGTAAACAATAATAATGTTCTAAAGAGTGGAAGTTCATAATGCAGTTGAGCATTGTCCTGGGTTTGGCCCTCACAATTCTGCTTGGAGTAGGCATTCAGTTTGGATCAGGAGTATTCACCAAGGACGTCGACGTGCAGAAAATAACTCATAAAGCGATCCCGGTACGTGCTCCACATATCAGATCTTCATTAAAAAAAAAAAGCTTGTTTATGAGTACAGAGATGGTGCTATAAACTGTATAAAGAAACTGCAAGGAGCAATCCTTTTTTTTTCCTTTTTCTGCCAAACTTCTGTTTCCTTACTGACCTTGATTCCAAAAAATTGTGTGCATTTGCTAAACTTGGGTTAGTTCGTTGCTGGAACACAAACAATCAATTCACTGGCCTTTGTATTTGATGGGATCAACTTTGGAGCATCTGATTATACTTATTCTGCATACTCCATGGCAAGTCTCTCATCTCACTCTGCACTCTGAAAGAAGCAAGCAAATCATTTTACCAGTCGAATTTTGAACTTATCTACATCTATTTCTTGGTGTAGATAAATGTTTTTCCCGTTCTCTTGTGATCAAAATAAAATGCTTTCAAAAACTTATCTTATTTGTGGGTGTTTTGTTTTATCATCAGGTTGCTGTTGCTGCAGTAAGTATTCCGTGTCTGATATACTTGTCCTCTAGTCATGGGTTTATAGGAATTTGGATTGCGCTTACAATCTACATGAGCATTAGGACTGTCGCCAGCGTTTGGAGGTAAAAACGAGGTTACATTGCAGCAATATATACATCATATACTGTTTTCAATTAAAACTATTCAAAAACTTATATATCTCCACGTTTAAGCTGATTTCAAATTATTTGAGTCCCTTTGGAAAATATTTTCGTCCAAAGTCTCGTCCATCATATTCAAGTGTGCAACGACACAGAATATTCAAGTCCCAAATACTGTAGCGACAATCGAAAAATATTATTATGATATTTAAAATAAAAATATTAATAATATTAGTTCGAAAAATTTATAACCAGCGGTATACTTATTTTCCTAAGCAACAATACATTTCATGTTTCTGAATCTACATGAGCATTTACAGTATTGGTAACTATAAGAAGTACAGTAAACATTATAATTTTTTAATTCTCTTTTTATGTTAACTTTTTATTCCATGTCATTTATCAGCAATATTTGATGTTGTTATTGATCTCATGCAGGATGAGTGCAGCTAGGGGGCCCTGGACTTTCCTTCGGAAATGACTTCTTTTTTCTTTTCACTTTTGTTGTTGTTGTAGCTAATTTGAGAGGGAGAGAATGGACTGAGGGATTCGTAGAATAAAAAGAGACCTTTGTGTTACTTATGTACACTTTATTTTTTGTTTGATTTGGCTTTTTCTTTTTATCATCAATCCCCTTTAGTGTTTAAGGACGAGACATCTTGTTGTATGATCTTATACATTTTTATAAAATGACCATAAATATATACATCGTATTAAAAGATATACCTCTAGTACAATACAATAAAAGTAAAAGGAAAAGTGAATCAAAATCGAGATGTCCCACTACATCATGCATGCCGTTCTCGTTGGAATGAATTCCTTGCATTAATTAAATCAATGACCAATTTCAAAAGCTAATGGCTGGAAATCGGCAATCAGATGCAAACAGCAATTTGCTAATTGCAATTATGCCATTTGGTGTAATTCATGCTCGAACCAAAATGAAGATGAAATATGTAATAACAGTTTAAAATAGGTCTGTAAATCACAAAAGGATTTCTTCAGCATCAAATCAAGATTTGATGGCGAATTTGTTCTTGATACTAATTTATTTAGTGATATATCTATTTTTTTTCCTTAAGTTTGTATACTATGAGGATAAGCAAAATCGAAAACTTTTAAAACCTTGACTTTATCCAAACTTTAGAATTTTTTCAAAGTTCGATTGGAACCTAAGTTAAATTTTCAATACAAACAGGCCATCCAGAAAATTCGATTAAGTCCTATCAAATTACCATCAATATATATATGCTTAAGTTACATTGTGATTAAAAATAATATAAAAGATCATTGTATTGAAGACGTAAAGTAATAAATAAGATGCATTTGCTTTATATTTTCAATGCCTTCTATAATATGTAAAATCATATCACGTTCACCCTTATTTTGTATCTTATTTTATCCATAATCATATTAAGAAAAATACTGACAAATATATCAGTTATAAATAAAAAAAATTGTTGAATTTAATTCTCACAATGGAGCTCCCTCAAAAAGAATTACAACGGGACTTTTTCGTTTCCCTCTCATTTCTGATTAAATTTCCTACGTGCTAGATCAATGAATCTCTTTTGAAACATGAGAAAACGACTTTTATATTTGCTCATACGTAGCTCAAGTTTTACTACATGTTCTGATTTTTTTTTCGTTTTTCCAAAAGGATCAAAGTAAAAGTTGCAAAAAGCTCTAGTAAAGATTCCAGGAAATGAAGAATTTGATTAATGACAAATATATCACGAATGATCTCATAAACTACAAAGAAAAATCCAAAACGCTTATAACATATAATTTAAGGACCATGTGAGAAGTTCGTTATACCATGTACCAGACCTTCACTGACAACAATTGATTTGTAGAAGCAGAAACATCCAACTAATCAATTAAAGAAATTGCGCCGGCCGCAGTGATGCCATTTCTCAAAGAAAATTTGGCAACTTCAAGATCCTGCTCGGAAAAATAAACTACTGCAACGATGATGAATCATGGCATTTGCATCTAGTTGTTGGCATATAATCTATAACAAAGCCTCAATGTCAATTTCCACAAAGGAACATGGGTCAGGAATACCAAAGTTCTTCAGAACCTGAAAATTCATGGCATTATTTGTCAAACATGTGAAACCAGGGAAGATATAAGAGTGAAATGTTCTCATTGCCTCAAATAGAATATTGTATATGGTTGACGCATTGGTACTATTTTTTGACAATTTCAATTGCATATGAAGTTAACAGAGCTTCCTTAAGCTGAATTGGGGATTTTGAATTTGCATGCTTGTACAGCTCTCAGTATCAACAGTCAAATCAACTAATTTTCAGAGATAACCAGACAATCTTAAATTTAGTCCCATATGAAAAGTCCTAATAGTGCCAACAAGAGTTAGTTCAGTTGGCAAGCAAGTTTGTCCCGCTTACGCAAGTTTGATTCCTTATGTATACAGAAAGATCCTCGTTGGGCGTACGACCCAGGACGATAGATTAGTCAGGGACAACGCTCCCAGACACTAGGGTGGCAAGATTTGTATTGATGGTTTGCTGGTTGTTGCACTGAATATCGATATGGTGATCCAATAATTGCCCCATTTTATCTCAAAACAAGGACACTAGGGTGGCAACAAAAAACAAGGCCTTTCTAATAGTAATTAAGCCTAAAACGTTGTGAGCACATTAAGAAAACTCATAAACAACTAACAAAAGTTTGTGCATTGAAGTCTTACAATATTGTTTCTAGGCTTCGAAAAGTATACAGCAGACTCTAATAGTTCAGAAACAATAATAATGATAATGGTTATGCTACCAGATTATATGATATTCAAGAAGTATATCGTACCTCAGGATGAACAATTCCAAATTTGCCAATTTGCTTGTCATCAAGCATGATGCTGCATTGCCTTTTGGGGAAAAACTCTGGCTCCTTCATTGACAAACATTTAGGCACTATCAGTCAATGTTATGATGATGGGAAGCAAAAAGTTGCATAGGTATGCCCTTACATTTGAAGGCCTCAAGTAGTTGTCACTGAACTGAACACCTGGCGCCCGCACAACTTTCACAATTCTTTCGACCAATCCCACAATTTCCTAAAAAGGAACTTCATGTTAGTAGAAGTAGGTTAGGTTTTCTTCTTGTTAGCTTTTTTTAGAGGGAAAGAATGTCTACCAAAGGTGTATAATATAGTTGTGAAATTTTGATTGTTAATACAAATTTTTTATACTACAAAAATGTGAAACTATACATCAAAATACATTGACTTAGAAAGTGAATAAAAAGCTACCCATAACAGTTAAACGGAAAATAGTGATCCAGTTAAAGAAAATGAAAATATGAATTTGGTCGGAGTGGCAAAAGAAATAACATAACGTACAATGTAATTTCAGGTCTCATAGAACGTAATGATAGAGAACTGAGGAACTTATAAAACAAATCAAAGAGGTCCCATGAAGAAAATGAGAAAACATGTAAATGTAAGAAATGGGAAACATCAGTTTATTTAGCAGTATAACTTAAAGATTAGTATGTGGTGATTTGTTTATTGGAGTATTTGCTGATTGCCTAAAACCTCTAAGAATGAGATAAAGACAAGATTAAAGTGAAAAAATTCGAATGATATTTGCAGAGCATAAAGCACAGATATAAGCTTATCTTCCATAAGTTATATGCAACTTAGAGTAGCTCTGAAGATCTACAATCAGTTACCAAGCACTATAACATTGATGAAGGTGCAAAAATTACCCATTTTTTTGTGGAGAAAGTTAACGAAAAATCAAAGGGATGAATTCCTTGATCCAAAGGTCAATCAGCAAGGTGCTTTTTGAGGGGATTGAGCTTTCTTTTTTTTTTTTTTTTTGTGCAGCATGGCTTAAGCAAATGTTTATTCTTCATTCTGCCTTTGTTATTTGTGAAACTTCACTATTTCTGAGGTGTAATCAAATGCATTGAGATAGTATAAACAAACAACTGAGTTCTTTTTAGAGGATTAAGGAGTATAGAATGATGATATAATCGCTTGGCAGATATACATAATCAGTATCCAATTTCAAAATCAACCTTTTTTATTATCCCTTTAGACATTATTTAATCATCTGAGTCTTACCTCAAACCCTGAAGAAACATTGCAATACAATGCTGCAAGTCGGCGGTTATTTGCTGCACCAACATCACGAGTCTCATCCAACAAAAGTACATCACCAACTTCAAAGATCTAGATTCCACCAAACAAGGAAAACAGTAACAAGCACAGGTAAGGGACAAAATATGTGGAAACAAAAAAAAAATGTCTAATGTATAAGCATAAGATTTTTCCGGAGGAAAGCTGATGTAGCATCCATGGAGTCCAACCAACTCTAAACTTCATTACGCAGGAAGTTTGATTGGTTTAAACATTGTTAGTGTTATTTTCCATTAGGTTGTTAGTAGTCCTAATCGTCTTAAAATTATTTTCTTATCTGTAGATTTTGTAACCGTTTGAGCAGATGAAGGATATATATCAACCTCCTATTAGCCAATAAATTCATTCATTATTCCTTGATTTAAAAATCTTTTGAGTTTTTCTCCATGAGAAGTTGACTGAAGATGAGTCATCTTTGTGCTGAGTTCATTCAGTTTTGTTTAGCAAACTATGGTGACACACCACCAAAGAAGCTTTGATCTTGTGAACAAGATTTACCCTGCCACTGTCCAATATTTCTACTGGTACACTCTTCGCTGAGTTTCGCAGACTTCCTTTTCATAATTCGATCCTTCCGCTACGACAGAAGCACAAGGCTGTTCCAAAGGGAAGAACAAAAAACTTCGCCAAGGGTACAACATAAGATCATGTACTTGAAATATAATCAAATCACTGTTACAGAATTTGAGAAGTTTATAATTTTTATCCATCTATGGAGTTATTAATTACTAGCTTCACTTAGATACTGGAATACACATAGTTACAAAATTATAAGACGTCTTATTACAAGTTATCAGGAAACAACCAACATAATTGGATATGAAGAAACTAAACTTAGTCGGAGATTTGTCGTTCATCGAGCCTCTTTGCAGGACAATGTTCATGTAAGGAGAGTTATTCTTAGCATTAATCACACCCATTTACTTTACTAATTATAAACAAATAATGTAAGCATTTAATCTTGTTAAGAATCAGAGGATAGATATAGAAAGGCAATTTTTACACAAAGTTAATATGGTCACAAAGTGTATCCACAATACAACTCATATCCAAAGAAACTCATGAGATAATTCAATTTCCCACTTGAGATGTCTAAATGTTGACTAAAGCCTAAACACATACGCCCACAAGGGGAAGACTGTTAATATAAACATAAACAATGGCTCTTTCGTTTAAGCCTAAGTATTTAGAAAAGAGAATAACTGGTCGAGTTAAAATTAAACGAGGAAAATAATTCTGCATTTAATGCACTTCAGAAAGCTAGAGAGATTTAATAGATAAATAAAGACAATCGTCAGAGATAAATCAGAAGAACCAGTTATATATAGGAGAATGATTTGTTATTTAAAGTAAACACAAAACCCAGCAATCAATACTCTGAAAGTTAAACTAGAATTCTCAATTGAACGAATAAATAATAAGGATATGCATTTATTAATCACCACAATGAGATTGTAGAAAGCATACCTTTATCGGTCTTCGGTGATCTATATTGTGTTTTAGAGTTTTTAACAAGCATGACATGAGACTAGTCCTAGCAACCTGCAAAATCAAAAAGTGGCAAGCCTAAAGATTAAATAGATGAATACCAAAAGAATAAAGGAACCATTCAAGGAAAAAAAAGGAGACTACAAGGTTAACGGTTTCAAATGTTATGCATCCAAAGTGACAGAAATTTGGAAATCCTAAATGAGAATTTAGTTACAAAATATCATTATAAAACATACACCTTACTTTTGCATCTTTCTTGAAATCACAGTTCATAGAAACCGAATATGATGTGTAACACAACCAGATTATGAGGAATCACGAAAAAATTATCTCCAGCAACTTGAAGAAGTGTTTGGTCTTTCTTAGCAATTAATTTCACTTCTCACACATTAATAGTCTTAATATTTCTTTACAAACAGGAATCGGAAGTTTAAGAGGAAGCATATAAAAAACAAACCCCAAAGTCGGATGACCGAGGATTTGAAATTTTGACTGCATACTGTTCATCATTCTCTCGCCTCAACATTCTGAAATTTTCTTCACCTGAGCCCAAAATCCATGTCAACACCTCCAAATACCCTGCCCTGGCAACCTACAGTAGGGTAGAACTATTAGTGCCACAATATTTTTTTTTTCGAGGAGATTAGTGCCATAATATAAGAGTATTATATACTGCCATAAAAACATGAGTTCAAATTAATGTTTAACAGGTATAAAATGGAACTTAAATCTTGATTGCATTATAGAGTCTATTCTAGATAAAAGCATTTCAGGTTCCTAGTAGTTGTTTGTCAAATACTTTGAAATGTAATGATATGCATACCTTCTTTTCATTTCGAGAATGAGATTTGTGATTATTTGCATGACAATATTAATGGCATTCACACATTAGTTTCTTTTTTTTTTAGAGAAGCACGTCATTTTTTAAAAGAAGGCATTTACATATTAATAAATACTTTTCCTTTCCATCATCCCCATGTAATAGTAGCATGAGTATGATCCTGGATCCAAAAAAATAGTTCTCTGCTTCTTGCCAACATGTCAGCATATGCAAAGGACATAAAATGTGCCGAGTTGCCAAATAAATCTGTGTGAGGTACAGCACTTTAAATATATCCAGTTCGCAATTTGTGAAATAACTGAGAATAAATTACTTAGGCAATACTACAAACAAATTCATAAATTTGGACTGGCAAGACCTAGGAAATTCCGTTTGAGATTCATACCTCATCTCTGATAAGCTTAGAGAAAAGGTTCAGTGGCTGCCGCCTTCCTTCAGACATAAATGTTGGCTTCGACTTTGGGATGCTATTGTATCCATATGCAATTGCAACATCCTTGAACAACAAGTAAAAAAAACAAACATGATGTAAAGTTAAGCATAAATAAAGTTAAGTTCATTACATGAAGATAAACATGAAACACCACTATGACTCTTACCTCCATCACATCACGGGCATGTAAAACATCACTTCTAGTTGGAGGCACTGATACCTTTATACAGTTCCCATTAGGTGGTATTGTTTCAGCTTGAAGTTGCATTTTGTTCAACAGTGACACAACCTGTCATTCAAAAAATATAAATCACAGAACTAAAGGCAAAAAGCTCTAGGCACTGTCAAAAAACAATGTTACAGTTAATCTTTCCCCTAATAATAAACATCAGCAAACTCAGAAATGTCTTATGCTTAGAACAATTAGGAAAACACACATGATTGTAGGCACAAACAGGTGACCTGGTAGAGGACTTAGTAATGAAGAGGAGCTATAACAAGAATTCAGAAAACTTCAGGGATAAACAGTGTTAGGAACAAAGTCAGGGACATTTGTCTTTTTTTTTTGGCTTCAGAGGGAGATCGTGGGCTAGAACAAGAAAAACAAATTAGAAATAAATTATATCTCACTTGGGACTCGAACACTTGACCTTTATATCAAGCTCCCAAGTTCACCTAGAAATTGGTTGGTAAATTGTCTGATAGTTTAATGCAATGGAGGAAAATCAGATACAAAAAATGTCAATCACTCAGATATTCAAAGATGAAATATGTAAACAAAAGTCAAATACCTCAGAAGAAGCTAGTGAGATGCCAATTGGACCAGTGATATCAGATACAGGAATTTCCATGTTGGTTATTGACAGATGAGGAGAAACATAACTCTTGCCATCAGAATATACCACCTCAACTGGCTCAACCTCAAATTTCTTTTGGCAATATTCTGAAAACATTGTTACCTAAGGAAAACATTGAAATGCATAAGTACTCAAACTTAACACATTCTGGTAAGCAAGCTTCAGCTAGCAAACGAAAGGGTTTATCTAATTCTTGCTTACCATTGTATTTAAGACAATTTTTGCTTTTGTCAAATCAGTAGCTGTACATTCAATGAAAACATTTTTCGTCTTCAGGGTTATTGCTGAATGTGCACCATTGATAATGGGAGGTAGGGACAAAACTCTCCTGTAGAACGCATATCAACGAGAATATAAACATGTGATAGAGGGAAAGGGTATAGTTCTTTAAGGCTATAGGCATTTTTTAGAAGATTATAGGCTATTTTTTGAAGGGAAAAGGCTATGGACAACTTAGAAAATTGCTTCAACTCAAGCAAAGGCAGAAATATGAACAACCTTGACAGGTCCAAGATAAGATTAATTTGAAAAAAGTTATTGCTACTGGCCTAACAAAGGAAAAATATAATATAACACATCCATTATTGAAAGAAAAGAAAATATAGCGGAGTATACATTCTATGAAATCTAGATCTCTACAAATCAACAAAAATGAAAATTTGTGACATCCAGATAGATTGTATTACCTTTTGTTATCATATATAACAGGATATACGGGGGAGTTCTCAATTATGTGTAGAAATTTCTTTAGCTTCATATCTGACTGCCAAAGTTGTTAGGACAAGTTCGACATTAGTCATATTGCAAGAATATAACCCATATCAACGGAAGTCATGTCACTCATCAAGGTTGAAGGACACAGTTTATATTGAATTGACATCTCATATAAGTTGATGCTTACTCTGTAGTAATCCAATAGTTTATCCGCCCTGAAGCTTTCCACCTAAAAAAAAATCAAATGCAAAAGTAAAAAAGATCATATACGTAATGTGTTTGTGGTGTTCATGAAAGCAAATATTTTACATTGATAACAGATCAGAAGGATCAAATAAGAAGCATTAATACCTGTTTTAGCGGCACAAAGTTTATCTTTTCGGGGATCAAAGCCTGGAAAATAAGGTGTGACGTATAAACAAAATAAGAACATCAGCGTGAAACATCGTCATAATTAATTAATCTTCCATATATGAAAAATTTGATGCCACCACACACTAAACCATCAAAGAAACATATCAAACCACAATTTCTTAATTAAGTTAACAAACCTTTTGGAATAAAACATATAGCTCCTTGCCATAAACAGATAGAAAATATTCCAGATATTTATTCTGTTGAAACAATGCCACAGATTTTAACCCTGTAAAACTCCTAGTTTATTATGTGTGTATCTATAAACCTAAACATTTTTTTCAAGGGAAAAACATGAACCCTAAGCTTTGTTTTTGAAGGGCCCATATCCTAAACTGAAAATCACAAGGAACCATTCCCAAGATCCCAACCTATCTGACGCTCATGCTTTCCATGCAGGAATGTCAAATTATAATCATTTTTTGTTGATTTAGCCTCCTTTGGTAAAGGATGAGTAGAAAAATCAGCTGTAGATGTGATAAACTGATAAAGCAACACCATTCAGGAATAAATTCATCTTCCTTGCTTGTTCAATTCATTGATCATCTGTTTTCACATTTTTCTGCATTAGACATGCATCACAGAAAAGAATAAATTCGAGCTGATTGAATGAACTCTATTTTAACCATGAAAGTGGGAATTGGACAAACTATTTCTGTGTCAGAATAGTAGCCATAGGTGCTAATTGAAACAACTACCCTTGCTATTTGTTAACTTCAAGAAATAATACTGGAAAAGAATGTAAGGAAATTATTTTGGAGTCCAAATAAGGATGGAGATGAAAATCAGCCTTGCTACTCATGAACATGCTATTTGGCTGAATATCCTTGAACTACAAGTATCCAACAAAGGACAGTCAGAACAAATTAGCATGAGCCAATTGTGGTTAAAAGATATAAGAAAACACATCAGCCATTCAACTTCAATATCACTCAGTTAGAAGGCTTTATTTGCTATAATTGTAACAACCTTTATTGAAGGGATTTTAAAACTCGAATTAAAAAAGAAGGGGAAAAAAGGGGAGAGAGTCAAGTACGCCATCTCTCTCTCTCTCCCTCTTGCTCTCACCAGATCGAGCCAGGGTAAACGAATGGTTTTCTCTCTATGGCACTCCTTTGTTCCACAACTTCATCCATGTGCATTCCAAGAAGAGGAGGTGATGAACATCATCGACAAGGAGGACGACACCGAGAAGAAGGATCGTCAATAAGGCGTTAAAAGGAGGGAAACATTTCCACCAAATAGGTATGTTTTTGACGGATCTCTCATTCATATGCAAATTGCTAATAGATGAATGCATTAATAGGATTTTTGAGGAATCATTTGCTTTGGATTTGATTATGCAATGTTGTTACATTGAGATTTGGTTGGAAAATGTTAGATGTATAGATTAGATTTGGGTTCTTACGAGTGTTCAATCGCGATTCTGTCATCAACGAGTTTTGTGACACAAGGGGAATTGCAGATCAAACAAAGTGTCAACATTCTAGTAACGTGACAACGCCAGTGTCCTCGCACTACTGCGTCAGGCCTGCACTAGCAAGCACTTCTGCAAAGAAAACAGCAGCGCCAGCTGATGCTGGCGCTGCTGCAATGCGGCAGCGCCGATGCCAACACCGCAGTCACAACAAGCATGTCGTTGCGCGTGCGCCACCATCTACCGCAAGCATAAAGGTCCGCGGTGTTGGTTGAAGTGTCTATGAAAAGTTTAGTTTTCATTAGGGACAACACATCATGTTTTGCCTTGTTATATAATTGATTATTATGGTTATTTATATAATGCTTTAACTATTACATGAAGTATTAGTTTAAATTTCAAACATTATAATATGAATATTGCTCATTTGTGATATGTAAAATGTCGGTTAGGGAAAATTGATTTTCATTATGGTATTGGTATGTTCACTCTATTGTAGAACTTTAATGTTTGCTTATGTCATACTATAATGAACGGACCCTAATGTCATTGACTAACCTTATGTGTATGAGTTATCATATATTAAGTGAAGCTCAAGAGATTTAATAATAACATCGTCATTGTGTGTTCATTGTTAGGAGTGATGTCAAAAATGTTATTATGATTTATGCTTGGGACTTGTACTGTAGCTGCAGCGGAGCTATATAGTTCTCGTTGTATGAATTGCTCCCCTCAATGCAACGAAAAGGATCTTCGTTTGTCGTAGTTTGCGCACCAACTACCGACCTATGGCAATGTTGTGTCTGGGTTAACCTGATTATGATTGTTCTTATGCAAAATCACCCAAAGTCACCAAAGTCATTAACGTAACGAACATAAACAAAGACGCAAACACTAATAATGATGATGTAATGTTGATGAAGATGATGCATGCAATGTATGATAATGAAGTAAAGTTAGATGATAAATAAGTTAATGATAAAGATTATATGAAAAGTAAGAAAGCATGATACATGGTAGCAATTATGAAATGTATGACTTCCGTTGATTTTTTTGAGGAGAAAAAGGATGACCCCCCGTTGGTACGGTCGTCATCCATGTATATATATGTAGGAAAGCTTCATGTACAAGTAAACGCTCTCGAAGGAAGAGCGACAAAAGTAACCAAAAAGAGGATGAGAAGCCCCCCTATCCCACACCCCACTCTCTAAGAAGAAAAGAAATGTGGTGTACAACCGCCTCAACCTGGCATCTCTTCCCACAAAAAATGATCCGGTTGCGCTGGAGCCAAATGGCCCAGGAACCGGCCAGAAACGTCGTCAGTGATAGTCTCCAACCACGTCGCCGGCTGGTCAAGGTGCGAAGTGGCCGCCAAAAATCCTCTGCATCTGAAGGGAAGGTGAGCCAGCGCCCAGTCCGGCGCCAAATCTCCCGTGTTGTCGGACACCCAAAGAATAAGTGTGTGGTGTCCTCTACCGCGTCCGCATACATAACACAGGATGTCTCCGCCTGGGGTGCCCATCTCGCTCTGTAAGCTTGAGTGAGGAGCCTGCCGCGCCGCATTAGCCAAGCAAAGATCTTGACTTTCAAGGGTACCCGCAATCGCCAAATAAGTCTGCAGTCCAACTGGAGGTCTGTTGCTATGACTTCCGTTGATGATGTGAATTTTATGTCTATCTTCTTTCGTACACTAATGATTCATGCTATTGAGATTTTCCTATCAATTGCTATTGAGATTTTCCTATCGATGTGCTACTTATTGCCTTACATATTGGATTTCATAAACTCATGGCAGAATTGTCTCGCTTAATTTGACGCTGCATGTAACTAGACTGCAGAGCTAAAGGTAATGGATGGCATGGGCAGTAACAGTTACTTGTGATGTGATAAATGTGCATGGATTTGCTAATTGTAGTTTTAGTCACATCTTAAGGAACCATGAAGTTGTAACAAAGTATTTTATCCTATTGAACTTTTGTTATCTATCTAAGAATAGACATTAGCTTTGTGTTAAGACTTTCGCATTTTAAAAAGAGTTTTCCTTTCACTATTTTCTATTCAAATAATTTAATTGATTCATGATCAAATAGAAAGTCAAGTTCTATTTCCAGTCACATCATGTAAAGTTAAGTGTAGTAACGTTCCCAAAAGGGTCTTCGGACGTGGGTTCGAGATGTGTTTTTGGAGGCATTACAATAATTGTTTTTATCATTCAATTATAGGATCTCTATATATTTTTGGCATTTTACTTCAACATCATGGAGTTTTCTCTCAAAGGAACATCACTCGAGTTAGAAGGCTTTACTCGTTATAACTATTTTTGACATTCTATAACAGGATTTTTTTTTATATTTTGGTCATATGGTTCTGATGCAACCATGTCATTTGGCCGAACATCTTTGAATTTGAAATGTCCACCCAAGGACAATCAGAAAAGATTTGCTTGACTTAATTGTGGTTAAAAGATATAAGAAAACAAGCATCAACCATTCAACTTTAACACCAATCGAATTTGAAGGCTTTGTTCACTATAACTATTTCTGGCATTCAATTAACAGGATCCCTTTTTAATTCGGTCGTATGATACAACATGTTAGAATAGACACCAATATACAATAACAATGATATAACCTTTTCTAGGTGATGGGACTTATATTTTACATGTCAAATGATTATTTTTCTCAAAGTGCCTCCAAAGATAGCATGAATCCAGATATAGATGCTTATGTGTAGAACAATGTACCTCATATGAGAATGGACCTTCTATGGTGTCTAAATCATGAGTTCCAATGGCAACCAAAGTTCTTTTCCTGGTACCAAAAGAACTTACTAATTTGTGAACTAATAAAAGCTACAGTTATGTATAAATAGCATGATAGCTGAAGTTGAAGATAAGTATTCCGATCAATACCTACAGATATTCTGATGGAGCTTATCTTGCAGGTCAATGAAGCTGTTATATCGTGCTTCATCAAAAGTCACTCCCCTTAGGACAGCGCAAACAACATATGGTCGAATTTTTGAAGTCTACTAGCAAAAAAACATAGGGGACAAACAGAAATAGATGAGGGATGAGCCATTAACTATCAAGGATATCTCAGGGATAAATTTTGCATATCATGCCAGCACAAACATAGCACATAAGAAAAGAAACTGCAAGATTCACCTCCGGTTTGACATGCATTCTAAGCATAGACTGTAGAGGAATGTTGGACAGTGTGTACACAGGATTCTCTTCTTTTCCTGTAAAAACACGAAGAGCTCGTGCAAGCCCTTCAAGACAGAGTAGATCATATCTGCAAAGTTCAAAAAAGGAGGCAAGTAAGAACGTTGGAAAAGTCAACTGATTCAGATACAACACAACATTTTACATCCATTTTCCCTTTACACTTTTTCTACATAATGGAAATGATTTATTTTGGGAACAAAGCAAAGTTGTTAAATTAAGCAATATTGTGATTTTATGATCAGCATTCATTCGAACTCAATTTACAACATAGTCGAAGTGTATAAATTAGTCATAAAAGGAGAAATAATAAATTGACATAAAAAAACATATATTTTATCAAAGACAGAAGCACTATCTGCACAGGAGGATACTTGTCAATCTTGTTAAAGTCTGTGTTCATTCATCAACAATCTATCCATTTTGAAAACGTGGCATTTTCATTGCGCAGACATTAAAGATTCGAATTTTACTGAAAAGAATTATCGGAGACATAAACAACAAGAGGCATTATAAGAGACGGATCCAGTTCTTCTTTTTTTTAATTTCCCTTCACCTGTTGGCAGCAACTTCGATCTTGTAAATGACCTCCTCGTCCTCGTCTTCGGCAGCATCCTCTTCGAGGTGCTTCTCCTTCCTGATGATTGCCTTCTCCGTCGTCTAATTCCTCAAAAAAGCCGAAAGATAAACTAGAATTAGCATCAAATGACTTGAAAAAGGAAGAAAAATGAAAAGGAAACCGAAGAAATGGATCCTTCACATACGACGTCGTCGAGCTCGATGCCGAACTCGAAGCAGAGTGCTTCGAATTCCTCCTGAGCTGCGAAATTGGAGAAGAAACGGTTCAAAAACAGGATGCCGAAAAAGGAGGAGGGCAGCAGATATAAGGGAGGAAAAGAGCGCACTGTAGGTTTGGCCGAGGGCGGCGAAGAGGCGGTCGCGGCCGACGCTGACGGTCGGCATGGCGGACGAGCGATTGGGCGGAGGCGGCAGGCAACGGCGGCGGCGGCGGCAGCGAGAGGAGGAGGAAGAAAGAAAGCAGAGAGCGCGAGCGAATCGGGTGAGGGGAAGGAAAACCTACGCACGCCTTGACTCACGTGTGAAGCGGGGTGGAGACTTGTCGCGAATAGTTGCTGCGGTTTGGGTTTTACAGCATAAATCCATCAGTTCTCACAAATCTATAGCTTATATGCAATTAATTAGAAATAAAAGAGCCTTATTTGCAATTAATTACAAATAAAAGAGTCTTCTTTATTATTAATTACTTAATTAGAGATGTTGCAATTAACATAACCATTTTTTTCGATTAGAAAATCACCAAAATTTGTATTATTACATATAATTATATAGTGAAATTTGAAGTCGTACCCGAAATACAGAACGGAGCTCGTGTGATACTATGAAATCTTCATATTGTATTTTAGCATTGAGTTTCATCTAATTTTTCGCTAAACGTGTTGAGCCTTCGCATTTAGTGGTTCACATATGACAAAATGAATCAATTCGAGAAATTGGTGTAGTACAAAAATGAGAAAACCATAACAGCATGGTTATATATATAGTAGGTAATATTATCACGCTATCGGATAATTATAAAATATTTATTAATTGAATATGAATTTAATTAACATATATACATTATTATATATATGGAGGATATATAAAATATGTCTAGAAAGTATGGAAACAAATGAGCACATAAAGCATGTATCCATGCAGATAATATTTTACAAGTATTTTATATTTATTCAAATTATAAAGCAATATTTTAAGCGACCGTACATCTACCTTATGACATTATTATGTTATGCTCATTTTTTCTTAAATTACTATAATATATAAAGCGAACATAATATGAGCAGATAGACAACTTAACAAATGAATTAATAATGCCAAAAATTGTAACCAAGTAATTCCATGCAAAATTATCATAAATTAAAGAATATAAGGGATTTTTCATGAGTTCATCGTTAATTTCTTACAACTAGTGGAAATATTTATTATGTTAAACAAATATAATAATAGGCATTTCATTTTACCAATGGACATGTAATGGCGATAGGAACCCCATAGTCATAACTTTTGCAAATGACTAAACAACAATAGCTAACCCAACCAATGGACATGTAATGGCTCGGAAAAGGCGTGAAGGTGCAACTGGAGATTGAAAAGTATCCATTAGACGCCCACTCGTCTTGATGATTAAGTGATAGAGACATAACTTTGGATAAGGTGACGAGGAGTAATTTTTAAATTTGGTACATCATCTTTACATAAGATTTTAAGTTGGTATCCATTGATATTTCAACTAAATAGTCATTTTAGAATTGGTCTTTTTTGCATATTATAATATATTTTTATTGATGTAATAATCCAATCATGTTTTTTTATAAATAATTTATTAAGATCATAATCAAATCATTTGAAATATAAATTAATACCTCCAAGTTAAAAGAATTACAAATATAAATAAATAATTAATTATCGAAAATAAACTTTTTATATATTTTTTTTAAAACTAAAGTGATTTTTTTTTGCGTGTGGTTGATGTGACTATCACAAAAAAAAGTGTCAAAAGAAATGATGTGACTACTACATCACCAAAAAATAATTATAATTTATAAATAAAATCAATTATGAAAAATTATATATTGACGAAACGATTAGTTACAACATATTTTTTTGCAAAAATCTACTAATAAATTATTAATTAAAACAATGATATGATTGTCGCATCAATAAAAATATATTATAATATAGAAAGAGGAGATATTATTTTTAATATATCTGAGTAGCAACAACACCATGTGTTTTAATTATATTTGCATATTAAAATATATTTTAATTGATGTGGCAATCATATCATGTGTTTTTATTAATATTTTTTATAAAATTTTATTTTGTAACTAATTGTTCTCTCAACTATATATTTTTTTCACAATTGATCTCATTTATATACTATAAGTATTTTTTTGATGATATGACAACCACATCATTTCTTTTCACAATTTTTTTTGTAGTGTCACATCAACTACACATAAGAAAATCACTTTAACTTAAAAATATTTATATAAAAAAGTTTATTTTCGACAACTATTTATTATTTTTTTATGTTTGTAATCCTTTTAAGTTGAAGATATTAATTTATATTTCAACTTATTTGATTATGATTTTAATAAATTATTCATTAAAATACATGATGTGGTTGTCACATCAATAAATAAATATATATATATATTATAATATGCAAAGGAGACCAATTCTGAAATGATTATATAGTTGGAGTATTAATCGGTTACAAAATAAAGTTAGGGTACCAAATTGAGATCTTATGTAAAGAAGGAGTACCAAATTTGAGAATTTTAGTGATGGAGGTATAACTTTAAAGAAGAATGGTAGTGCGGCGAGATTACTATTTTGATAAAAGCATAACTTGCTTTTTACTATGTGTGTTTGGTGAAAATTTTTGCAATTACTTTCTTCTACAATTGGCTATTCTTGATAGTCATTTTAGTGCTTTTTTACACAGTTATCGCAACCTAACTGCACTCTCCCCTAGCTCACGCACATAAATAAACCTCTTAAGTTTGCATTGTTTGAATAGCTTTTATACCCTCACATAAGAAACAAAAACTTATGACTTTTAATCTTCTTATCATTTAATGTAAATAAATTATGATGAGTTTGAAGTTTCAAATATTTTAATAATTGAATGAGATTTTTAACCTTATCCATAATCCTTTTATCTTATTTTTTAACTTTTGCATCTTCCTTAAACATTTTCACAACAAATCATCTCTTCGTGAGGTATTAATTAAATTATATTAAATGAAAGATATTTGATGGAGTGAGTTATCTTCTCCTTCAGTGTCATTAATGTTGTGCATGAAGAAAAGAGAAAAAATATTGAAGTAAACAAAAATATTTTTAATTAATTATATTAGAATTATATTTAAGCATTCCATTAGACAACATCCCATCTTGGCATTTTCTAGGAATACTCTTCGAGCCCCATTGACGTACCCGTAGTTGGAGCACCCAGTAAGCATAAAGTTCTAGGAAACCACATTCCTCATAGGCATTCGGTCGAATAGATCTTGTGCTTCGTTCAACTCCTCGATAAGTGCATAGCCATTGATCATAGTATTCTAAGAAACTACATGTCTGCTCTCCATCTTACCAAACACTACTCTCGAGCAGCCTAATTTCCCTTGATGTATCTGTCGAGTATGGTGTTTCAGCGGACAGTATCTCCGCAGGAGCACCCGTCGAACACCCGAGTTGTTGAATCTAGGATCCCGAGAATAGTTTGAATGATCACAAATTAACTTGTTAAGCTGATTTATGTTACAGGACATATTCAAGTTCAGAATAGTGGTTGACCTGAGTTGAAGGAATGGACGACCAGTGCACGCGTAATTATATCAGCAGAACTATATATGTGCAGTGGGCGTCCTAAGTACATGAAGCGGTCGACCAGCATCAGAGGGAGAGAACATGTGATGAGGAGCAGCAGAGCATAAACGATCGACCAAAGATGTAAAGAGGGCGACCGATAATGGACGAGAGTAAATCAGAGGTAGATCGGTCGATCAGATATGGATACAATGGACGATCGGAGAAAAAGGCGTAACTGAGGAAGTCGCCCGATGATTGATGAATGGGCTACCCCAAGAACAAAACTTTCAATACAAGATTGAGGAGCGATCGTCTGGAGGACTTAGAAGGAGACAGTGGATGACCGGAAGACTGCCAGGCTAAGGAGTGGACGTCCAGAGGGCTCAAACTGGAGAGAGTGGATGCCTAGAGCAGAAGGCAGCAGAGGAGTGGTCGACCGCAGGTTGAGAGCGGGCGACCGGATGACATCAGGCGAAGACAGAGGACGTCCGGAGGCTTGGAGAGAAGACAAGCGGGCGCCCAGGAGTCTGTCAGCTGATGGAGCCATGGAGACTGAGGATTGGATGATCGCAAGATAGGCGATCCACCGATGGAGTCTGTCAGAGGTCGTCCGAAGTCTGAGGAGGACATGGCGGTCGACCAGGTGAACTGACAGCAGGAGCGAGTGT
>LTAE01003877.1:0-28914 GCA_001647135.1 Pontederia paniculata | reverse complement strand
AAGACTCCGGACGTCCTTTGTCTTCGCCTGATGTCAATCGGTCGCCCGCACTCATCCTGTGATCGACCACTCATCTGTTGCCTTCTGCTTTGGTCGTCCACTGTCTCCACCCTGAGCCCTCTGGACGTCCACTCTCAGTCTTGACAGTCTACTAGTCATCCATTGTCTCCACCTTGAGCCTTCAGATGACCACTCCTCCGCTTAGCCAAGACTCCTTCGGCTAAGTCTTCTATGTGCATCCTCTTCTCCTTGGACCGCCCGTTCTCCATGCTCTGGTTTGGAAGGTGTTGTCTTGGGTCGCCCATTTCTCATCATCGGGCGACCTCCTCAGTTCATCCTTTTACTCCGGTCGTCCTTCCTTCATCTCTGGTCGACTAGTCAACCCCTGATCCCTCTTCATACATTCTTCATACTACTCCTCTCCACATGTATTCTTCCTTTGATGTTGGTCGACTGCTTCATATGCTTAGGGCGACCACTGCACACGTAGTTCTTCTGATATATCTTCCGTGTGCATAGGTCATCCATTCCTTCAGCTTTGGTCGATCACTCGACTATGAACTTGAATACATCCTGTTACATAAATCAACTCAACAAGTTCATCAGTATAGACTAAATTCCCTTACAAATTTGTGATCATCAAAACACTCTTGGGATCCTAGATTCAACACTTTTTGACTCACATCATTAACGTAATCATATGACCAATTATTATCTTTGCATGAACAATCTCGAGTGACATCAACCCATAGCATCGGCTAGCTACGCCAACTCTTTTTTGTGGTCCATCATATGGGAAGCACACACTTATTATTTCTAGTGAATGGACATCGCCTCCCAGAAACATTTTCGGCTACTTTCCCCATAACATAACTGATGTGCATCGACTAATTTATCATGATTCATCTTTATTACAATACATCAAACGTGACAATCAATCTTGTATATTTTAACCAAATTATGACTTGACATGCATTTCAAGATCTAAGTGAATAGCGATCATCAAACAAGATTTTCTACCCTATAAGAGCATAAAACATAACATATAATCAATCCAACAATGAATTAGAAGGATAACATCATGATAAACATCTTCAATAAATTACCTAAATATGCAAATTACGGACTTCATGGCCCATGACGGATCGATCCATCACGATCGTGAGCCTCGTTGTCACAGCTCATGATATCACATCACAACCCGTGAGCCTCGTTGTCACAACCCATAATATCCCATCACGACCATGGCAGCATCGGTGTTCATTCTCAATTTCTCATGTCACGGACCATGATATCACATCACGACCCATGTGCCTCGCTGTCATGGCCCGTCATATCCCATCACGGCCATGTTAGCGGTGGTGAAACATCTTTCTCATCATCCTCATGACTCATGAAGACTCATCAAGGGTGTGGTAGGGATGATCAAAACTTACTTCAGGGTTTTATGGTCCATGAGCAACTCTTCACGGTCACGACGAGCCATTTCACGACCCGTGATATCTCATCACAGTCCGTGACATTTGCCCTCGAACCCGTGCTCACCCTATTTCACTCCATTTGAATCTCAAGTTCATCCCTATACACATGACCTTATCCTCCTCTAGGAAGTTCATACATAAGCAAATTTCCATGTTCTAGGGTTCTTGGCATATCAATTTGGGCATAAAATTAGGAAATTTATGAACATTAGAATTAGGTTACAAACTAGAGTTCCTACACACATTCTGGGTTCTTCATACATCATAGCCATGAACCTAAGGTGTAGAACATATAGAATTTATATAGACTATGCAAGAAATCTTAATAGCATGTTCATAACATGGTAACTTCATTTATCATAGGATTTATAGCATGATCAATTCATATAAAAATGAATAGTAAACATATGAGCATTCATATCTCCATCAATCCTACATGTTACCATCATCCTTCTTGTTTTATAAGAATAATTTCCTCTTATAATCATCAATTCATATCATGAGATTCTCATTCAAACCTTTTACAATCAGCCCTTCACACTTTACTTGCACTTCCTAATAATCACAATAATATCCATTACAAGACATCTTGACCATTTCTTATAAAGCATCCCTTTTCAACCTTAGACAAATTTGACACATTGTCAATACAAAATTTATACTTAATTTAAAGACACTCATTTGAAGAGATACTAATTTTCTTTTAAATTAGACTTCTAAAGGACTTGCATATAAAATTTGCATATTTTATCTCTTTATCATTTATTCTCAAGAAATCATACAATTTAGTCCATTAATTTCTTATTCGATAATTTTACAGCTAAGTCCTAAATCATTCATAACTCATCATACACTTATAAATTTTAGGACATTTCAAGTTCTTATACAAGGTCACAAATTCATATAACTACTCCATAAATTCATTCCTTATTCCAACTTCGCAATTTATGATGAATTTCACAAGTTAGACACATCATTACCCAAGATAGCTCGACAATAGGTTAGCATTTGATCATATCTCCCTATAAACATATCGAATTGTATTAATTCTTGATTATACAAAAATTAGACTTCAATACCTTCATCCATATATTATACATAATTTTTGGAGAAGTAAAACATATCAAAAGCCTTATTTGAACATAGATTATAGAATTTGGATAGAAACAACACATCAATTTGAAGCTTTAGCTTACATAAGCATAGTATAACTTCATATAAGGTTCCTTAGAATGCATATTAGGGTTGAACATTAAAGAGTAATCATTTTCAATCCTCAATTATACGAGATTAATATTTAATTAATCAAAGCTCCTAATATAATCAACATTATGACATAAAAATCTTAGCTCATAAACTCAACTTCCACATAAATAATCATTGATGCATTCCAAATACACTAGCAAACGCACTAGTCATTCAAGTAATAAAGTGAAAAGAGTAAGGATGTCGAACCCACGAGGACTAATGTAACGTAGCCTTATCTAATTCCAAAAGTAACAGAGAAAATATCAAATTCAATTTTAATGTAGGAAACAAAAGAAAAGATAAGAAAAGATAAAATTTCAGAGATGAGTTCGGATGAGATAAAATCAAATTAAGTTGAAAGATTTAAAACTTTATCTCATCGCTAGTCAGATTGAATTAGAATTGTTCCTAATGCTGGACTAAGAATTGCCTAAAGTATGATCCCCTAAGCAAGTGCAATCAACTATCTTAAATTGAGATTAATCGGGATGTTCAGACGAATTCACCCTAAATCAATCTAAACCTAAGATGCTTTAATGTTGCAGTTCTTAAACTATTGATCGCTTAAGCAAGTCCAATCAACAGGCCACACAATTTGAATCTCCCGCGGGTAATCAGATTGAGATATGCAATGTTAGGACTTTAAATTCATATATCAATCCTTTATACAGATCAAATCACAAATTCTATTAAGTCAATAAGAGAATTTCATGATCATCACAGAGAAAGAATTAACAGTAAGGACAACATGCATATTTAAAAGAAACAAATCAATAGACTCAATCTCAAATAGGATTCAGAAACTCCCTGACAATGATAACTAAACATGAAAATTAGTTCTTCCAAAGGAAAATAAATCAAACTCTAGATCTCTGTAGAAGATCTTCAATGTCTTGCTCTTCTTCGCCTCAGAAAATCTGAATTCCGCTCAAGGCTTCGAATAAATCTCTCTGGCTTCTTCTCTTCAATTTTGTCTCTCTATTATGTGTATATATTTTCTCCTCATGTGTATTTATAGCCCCAAGGTGTTTCTAGGGTTTTTATATAGTTTGAGAAAGTTTGGAAACCATTCCATCCAAAGATGAAATCTTTAGTTAAATTCGTAACAATCTTTGTGGCTGAGAATTCCTCCTTTAAAACACCTTCAAATACAATCAATAATATTTCCTTTGGATCCCCAAAGAGTTTGGATATATTTAGAAATCTTTTTCCATCGAAATTCCTCCAATATATTCGAGTTTGAGCGAAAACGGACGAAACAACTGTAACAGATTTAATGGGCTGTAATAGGGGCGGTCACGACCCGTGATGAAATATTGTGGCTCGTGAAATGCCATATCACGACATATGATGTACCGTAATGGACCGTAACATGGGGTGTTTGACCCTAGAGATATTTATCACTTACGACCCGTAACGTCTTATAACTGCCCGTAACGATATGGATTTCTGAGTTCGGAGCTTTGGTGAAGGTCGTAATATGGGCGTAATGGCTCATGACGGCCCGTTGCTCCTTTTACACCTCCATCACGGCTCGTAATGACTGGTCACGACCCATATGAGCATTGAAAAGTTGGATTTCATCTTCGTAAATATGCGCTCTTGTGAGTTGATTCCAGCCCTTAGCCTCTTCAGCTGATTTCCTGCATAATAAACACCAACATGAGTAAATTCCGGACTCGAAATAATATGAATAAATAGAGACTAAAATAGATGCATGTCATGCAAGAATGACTCAAAATCATGCTTAATGCAAGACCTAAAATATGTTATGAAATGCATGCATCAAACACCCTCAAGCTTAAGATCTTGCTTGTCCTCAAGCAAGCATAAAGAAAGACTCACGACAATTTCATCATAATCTACATCCTATAGACCAATAATTTTCTCCTACAACCATATAACATTGCACCACAAGAGCCTATCACCTTTACCCAAGTCAGGCAACATAGAATTTCTGAATCTTAAGCATATTTAAACAATCTCAATTTCAGCCTTATGCAAAAGAAAATATAGTCTATCAAGTAAGAGAATTAGTATTTAATGTGCAAGTATCAAGTAGGCTTATATTTTTTCTTAGTAATTAATTTTTTCAAGTTCTGATCTTCAAACAGGGTTCACAAGGAAGTTCATGTAACGAGCTTTCAGTCGATGGATCCCAGACCAACTGCCTTAGGTCATCAGGATTAAAGAGTCTCCTACGGGTGTACTCACACAAACATTCCCAGAAAAGAGCTGAACTAGGGAGAAGTTAAGTTGATACTTAAGTAATTCTTCATATTGCACATGATGGTCCGTGTAGTGGGCTTTCTGTTGAGACTCCCAAGCCATATGACCTTATGGAAACAGGTGTTAAGGAACACCTCGAACTTACTTGCTCGAACTCACCAAAGTTCCAAAGAATAATTAGAGCATCAAATTACTCCTCTCAATTTTTTCAGATATTCAATTTTCTCATAATGCTAATATTTTCAAATATAACTTTTTTTTCAAACCCTTTTTTTAAATAAAATTATTTTCATTAAGCCCACAAGTTACTTATATGTTCAATAAAAATACTATCACTTTCAAGGCTAAAGAGATAAGAATATAAAATGCTAAGCAAGACTATCGTCTAATAATTCATAGTTCTACTCAAGTTTCAGAATTCAAATCTCAAATGATAAACAATGAATATAGTAGCAATTGACTTTTATAGTTCTACAAGGCGTCCTTGTGTTTGACAAGAGAGAAAATAAGATGTTAGCAAGGGTTAGTAAGATGTGAATGATATTTTGGATTTTTTTTTCAAACTTTTTTCAATTTTTTTTGGGATTTTTGATAATATGATGAATGCAAAAAAATATGAAAAATGCAAAACCTAAGCAAATATGATGCGTGATAATGCAACTCTCCCAAGCTTATTCCTAACACTGTCCTCAGTGTTTAGGCTCAACCGAAGGAAGGTACAAAATGCATGAAAAGAAAATAGAAAATGACTCAAGAAAACATAAAAGAACAGACATGATCTGATCTACTCTTGTGGTGGCGTTGGCTAAGGGAGCTAGTAGAATAGTAACACTCTGTAATGACCGGTCCATATAATAACCGTATATGTGTCAGACCATGTTCTCCATCCTTCCAGATGATCATGTATGCCCCTAGATGTCTCCTTGCGTAGAAGTTAGATTGAAATACATAGCACATAAGTCAAATACGTTATCAGAACAGCCGATGGGTCCCCATCCAAAGATGGTTGATTTTGCTGTGAAGCTTATGGAGTTGGCCATAATGGTAACGACCAGTGACAGATGGTTACAGGCCGTGAAAGTCTGAGTTCAGGGATGTGAAGCGCTATAACGGCTGAGGCAGGGGTGGATTCTGGAAATGTTACGGGCCGTTATGGCATCTTACGGCCCGTAATACTATGTTGAAGCATATGTTGTAAGGTCCAGGATGCACATTGAGCTGGTGGCTGGCGAGATATGTTCATCACAGCCCGTTACAGATTGTAAAGACTCGTAAGTCGGGTAAAAACAAGATAATTGATATGAACATGGTAACTTACGGGCCAGGATGAAATTTTATTGCTCGTGATATTGATGTAACAGTGTAATAAGATGGTCGTAATGAATTCTCACGGGTCATGGGTCGGGTGTTTTTTAGGTGGAGGTTTTGTCAGATGTGACTTATGGCCCGTGACACAAGGTTACGACCCAGACAAATGATTGTAAACGCTACAACAAGGACCATGATGGAGGTATCACGGCTCGTTATGCATTAAATGTGGCTCCGGGAATTGGTTTACGGGTCATAATGGAGTTAAGTGCTGAAAGGTTGAGGTTATTGCATGTCGTGATTGTTTCTTGTTGGGTGTAATTTTGGGTCTCACGGCCCGTGACAAGATGTCACGGCCCGTGATAGTGAAGGTTTTAAGGTTCAAAATACGAGGCAACCAGATGCCTAATTGACTTGACCAGGACTAGGATGAGGAATGACACTTGTTGCTGAAGATGCTTGCTTGCGTTATGGTTAGAAGTTCTTGAAATATTCTGCGATAAATATGATATCTCTCCTTTATTCATAATTGTCTCCTTTCTTCACCTAAGGGTCTGGTCATAATAAAGCTTGAAGAAACTCTGTAAGAGATCCTAAAACAAATGACCTAACTAAAACCGAATGAACTAAAAAGAAAAGTGAGAATTGGATTGCCTCCCAACAAGCTTCATTATTTAATGTTATAGACTCGACGCCTCCAGTTGATATTCAAGGTTGCAAATGAGGGGAATTGCGAGTGATGATGCACCCAATTATTTTCAGCTTTTGGTAACCTTCTGTAGTGATCTTTGTTTTTTCCTTGTTTTTAGTTTTCAATTTCTCCTCTAGCTGATTTGGATGAGCTTTTTGGCCGTCATTGTTTGGATGAACTTGGTGCATCTGATCTTGATGGTGCTGGTGATGATAATGCAGATGGTGTCACTCTCTCCTCATGTGGTGGTGGAACAATAGGAGCTAAAGCTGTAATGATTGAAATTTCCAAAGGTGAGCTCCTCCTTCGGACTTTTCCATCCTCAATGATATATCCACTTGTCTCATTTACCCTCCACTGAGCAGTCCATATTCCCTGATGATATTGTCTCCTAGGTCTCCACCTTCTTTGATAAAAGTTCTATTTGTGGCATGAACATATGATCGTTAGTGGTCCCTCAGCAGCTTCTTGAGATGCAACAATTTGAGAAGACAATTGTGCAACTTGCTTCTTTAATGCTTGAAATTTTACCTCCGTGTGTTCAAATTTGAGTTAAAATTATGCGTGCTAGGCAGGAGGAAGATCATGTTGTGATCTTTTAGATGTGTCAATTGTGTTTCCAAGTTGTTATTCAGTTGGTTTCGTTGGGTAAATTTGTGCTAAATTGTTGATACAACTTGACCAAGCATGTCCTCCAACTTGACCATTGACTCTATTGATGATTTGAGGACACCACATGTCTCTGTATTATGTTCTTTAATTTCTGAAATATGATTCTTCATGCTTTTGATGTAGTCTTCTTGCATGGAGACTTTCTGCACCATGCCCACCATGTGTGCCAGCATGGCAAACGGATCTGTTGATATGTCTTCTTCTTGAGTTTGACAGAATGGCTTGCTAGCATTGCGTCCAGGGAGATTGATTCCAACTTGAATAATTTCTGGTGTGTCTCTTTGTTGATGATTCGATGATGCTTCCCACTGTTCAAGTTTGGCTCCCCCATGGACTCCATCTTATTTCAAAATTTTGTTCTTGCCCTCAATTTGTGATTTTGATTTTCCATGCTTCTTCGCCATTGAGGGTGCTCAATTGATCAAGTTGTGTATGAAGATATCTCCTGAAAATTAATACAACACTAAAAAAACATGAAAGGATATGCAGTAATGATTGTCACGTGATAGAAAACAAGAAAACAAAAAAATCTAATAACTAATGAAAATAGAAAAGTAACTTAACGATTCTCCTGCAACGACGCCAAAAAATTAATGCGTTCGAAATACACTAGCAAGCACACTAGTCGTTCAAGTAATAAAGTGAAAAGAGTAAGGATATCGAACCCACGAGGACTAATGTAACCTAGCCTTATCTAATTCCAAAAGTAACAGAGAAAATATTAAATTCAGTTTTAATGTAGAAAACAAAAGAAAAGATAAAATTTCATAGATGAGGTCAGATGAGATCAAATCAAATTAAGTTGAAAGATTTAAGACTCTATCTCACTGCTAATCAGATTGAATTAGAATCGTTCCTAATGATGACTAAGAATTGCCTAAAGTATGATCCCCTAAGTAGGTGCAATAAACTATCTTAATTTGAGCTTAACCCGAACGTTCAAAAGAATCCACCCTAAATCAATATAAACCTAAGATGATTTAATGTTGTGGTTCTTAAATTGTTGACCGCTTAAGCAAGTTTAATCAATAGGCCACATAATCTGAATCTCCCGCGGATAATCAAATTGAGATATGCAATGTCAGGACTTTAAATTCAAAGATCAATCCTTTCTACAGATCAAATCACAAATTCTATTAAGTCAATAAGAGAATTTTATGATCATCACAGAGAAAGAATTAATAGTAAGGACAACATGCATATTTAAAAGAAACAAATCAATAGACTCAATCTCAAATAGGGTTCAGAAACTCCCTAACAAAGATAACTAAACATGAAAATTAGTTCTTCCAAAGGAAAATAAATCAAACTCTAGATCTCTGAAGATCTTCAATGTCTTGCTCTTCTTCGCCTCGAAAAATCTGAATTCCGCTCAAGGCTTCGAATAGATCTCTCTAGCTTCTTCTCTTCAATTTCGTCGTCTCTATTTTGTATATCTATTTTCTCCTCATGTGTATTTATAGTCTCTAAGGTGTTTCTAGAATTTTCATATAGTTTGAGAAAGTTTGAAAATCCTTCCATCTAAAGATGAAATCTTTAGTTGAATTCGTAACAATCTTTGTGGCTGAGAATTCCTCATTTAAGATACCTTCAAATATTATTAATAATGTTTCTTTTTTATCCTCAAAGAGTTTGGATAGGTTTAGAAACATTTTTCCATTAAAATTCCTCCAAAAGATTCGAGTTTGAACGAAAATGGACGAAACTACACGTGTTGTCATGGGCTGTAACAGATTTAATGAGCTGTAAATAGGGGTTGTCACGGCCCGTGATGAAATGTTATAGCCTGCGAAATGTCATATCACGACCCTGATGTACGGTAAGGGCTCGTAACACGGGATATTTGACCCTGAAAATAATTTTCATTACTTAAGGTCTGTAACGTCTTATAACGGCTCGTAATGATATGGATTTTTTAGTTTGGAGCTTCAGTGAAGGTCGTAATATGGGTGTAATGGCTCGTGACGGCTCATTGCTCCTTTTACACCTCCATTACGGCCCGTAATGACTTGTCACGACCCATAATGGACATTGGAAGTTTGATTTCATCTTCGTAAATGTGCGCTCTTGTGAGTTGATTCTAGCCCTTAACCTCTTTAGTTGATTTCCTGCAAAATAAACACCAACAATAGTAAATTCTGGACTCGAAATAATATGAACAAATAAAGACTAAAATAGATAAATACCATGCTAGAATGACTCAAAATCATGCTTAATGTAAAATCTAAAATATGTTATGAAATGCATGCATCAATCATTTATCACTTCCATAATTATATACATGATGAAGATAAGGAAATCAAGCCCTATTCCAACAAATGGAATGATGTATGTTAACCTATTATATACTAGGGTTTAGAGCTAAACAATTTTTTTCTTTCCTCTCTTTCTAACATTTGATTCCTCATTTCCTTCCATCCTTTAGCTTCATCTTCAAATCCCTAGCCCTCTTATTTCCTCCTTTCCACCTCTTCCTTGTTCTTGATCCTCTTGTTCCCTCATATATATATATATATATATATATATTCTATGTTAATTTTTCTATTTTTTTCTTTGGAACTCCACCCTTGATCTATTAATTTTTATTTAAGATTTTATTTAAAATCTCCATGTTGACTAAGATGATACAAATATCACACTTTATCTCTGATCTAATTATTTTAAAAAATTATTTTATAGGTGTAAATATCGAATATTTAAAATAATAAAATATATTATTTATTAATTATTTTTGAAGATATTAAAATTATCTTTTTATATACATCGGGATATTATTATGTTTTATGATTTTAAATTGAAAATCCGTGTAACAAACTAAATAAATAACTTTTATATTATACTACGTGGTTTCATGAGAATTCGTCACTTGTCATCTTCGACTTCTCCTTATATACATACTAGTTTACCAACCCGTGCGATGCACGGATATTAGAAAAATTATAATATTAATATGTAAATTATCCTAACTCAATTATCATAATATATAAGTTTAATCTTTACATAAAGCATTTATTTTGTAAGAGAAAAATAAATAGTTAACTTGCATCATCTTATATCCCATTTCAATAATCCTATCAAAATAAAAAAAAATATTTATTGAATAGAATGAAAATTAACAAACATAAGATCATGATTCAATTATTCAATAACAGTAAAACTTAATAACACAAAAAATAAGATAAAATACAAATACAAAGATTAAAATTTATTATTTTGTAAGCTAATTCATTCTTTTCTTTGTTTAATAACATAATTTTAACTGTAAAATTTTATAAACTACAACGACAACTAAAATAATTTATACAATAAAAATATAAAATATCTTATTAAAACATAAATAAACATATTGAACCAAAATATTAAGTAATGAATATAATTTTATTATTATTTTTCTCACATAAAAGTATAAATTACTTAATTATGTGAGAAAAATAATAATATAAGTGTAAATTACTTAAGTTAATGATGGTTTTAACTCAAACACTATATAATAATGAAAATATAACTTGAATAGATATCTAATGCAATTCTATAATATTTTTTATGTATAAACTTATTATGTTAAATCAAATAATTATCTATAATAGACATTTATAAATACATCATTTTACTATTTTCAAAAATTAAAATATAATAAAATATAATTTTATATTTTGCTTGACTTTGTATTCATTTAAAATAAATAATAACTATTATCTAATAAACCATAATGTAAAAAATAATTGTAAATTTATTTTTTTATTAGATTTACTTTAAAATATTTATTATATCTTTGATTCTTCAGTTCATTTCTTAATTGTTAATGTACTCTTTATTTTGAATTGTAACTTTAGTATTTTTTTTTTAATTTACTATAGTTAGGACTCTTTGAAAATAACAATTATTTTCTTATTTTTTACTTCTCCATGGAGAAACTATTAATAATTTAAAATTTTAATCTTTTTAATAATTTATATTAGTTATGACTTCTTTTATACCATTATTTGTTTTGGATTAAAGTGTTAATTTTTTCTTTATTTTACTGTAGTTAGGACTCTTAAAAATAACAATTAATCTCTTATTTTTTATTTGCATATGAGGAAAATATTAATAAATTAAAAATTTAAACTTTTTTAGTAATTTACTTGGCACTCCTTTTAAACAATTATTATTGTTTTTAAACAATTGTTAGTCTAGAATTAGAATTTTGAATTTTCTTAATTTATTTTAGTTGACTCTTAAAAATAATAATGAATTTCTTAATCTTTTTTTATATTTTCCATGGAACAAATATTATGAAAATATTAATAAATTAAAATTTTAATCTTTTTAATAATTTACCCGAAACTCTTTATAAAAGTTTATTAGTTTATTATATTTTTATTTTCTAGGGGAACAATAATTCTAAAACTAATAATAACTTTAAATTTAGATTTAGAACTCGTTTAGTTATTTTGAAATATATAACACATTACAAATATAATAATTATTTGGATTAGGTTTTTATTAGCAATTAATGTGCCAAGTATTCTTATTTCTAAATTCTTTGAAATTAATTATTATTTATTTACATGTTTATTTATATTTTTAAAGTAATTAATTTTAATTTTTTTGTGTGACACATGGAATGAGTCTTATTGCTTATATATTTATTTGGTTCCACGAAAAAAATTAACTCCTATAATCATATTAAATTATAATTTATTTTTTTCTTAATTTACTTGAGTAAGTTTTTTTAAAAAAATGATTACTTTTTGTCTTACAATTTTTAGTCATGTTTTAGTGGATAATTAATTCCAATGATAACAAATTTTTATTTTTCTTATGTTACTTGAATTAGAACTCTTTATAAATAATTCTTATTTTCTTTTGTACTCATACTTTTATTAATAATTAATTATTTGAATTATGTGTGATGTTCTTATTAGAGAAACTATAAGATAAGATTTTATCCATATTCCATAACTAAAAAAATTGTCAATATTTTTTAATAATTTTATTGATTAAGAATTATTATTTAAGTTATTTTATTTTTTTTTATTTCAAAAAATTATGGACGTGACATGTGATATAGGATATTGTGGATGCGACATGTGGCATATGACTATTTTGCTTATATATATTCATTTTATTTTTTATTTATTATTATTATTATTATTAAATAATCCCTTATTATTCCTATTAACTATGTTATAAGTCTGATTAACTAATGATAATAGATTATTAATACACTATAAGTAATGATATTTTTCATTAACTATTGTAATATAATAACAATTCAGAATAATAGCTATTTAATATTATGATCATTTTTAGAAAAGAAAAATATATATTAATTCTTTTATAGATTTATTTGTTTAGTGTATAAATTTTATGGGTTTGGGAGATGTGTTAATGATTAAAGTTTGTGAATTCAAATCAAATTTATATAATTTTTCAAACTTAGTTACTTTGATCAAGCTCATCGTGCGATGATAATCTCATCGTTTGAGGCAAGCTCGCGCTCGCTTTCGCAGTGGAAGAAAAACATAATCATGTTTTAAATTTTTAATTCTCGAGGTAAAAAAAATGATATTTAATGAATAAAATAAATTAAATTTAATGATAAATCAGATATAGGATAATAGATGGACTAATGAGTCCGAACGAAAAAATATACTTCTATTTAGTTTATAGTTTAGAGTTGTATCTGATTTTATGTGATAGTTGAGGAAACATTTACGAAAATAATTCTGAATGATATTTACAATCATAATTAGAGTTAATTAATTTATGAATAAATTATGGGCCATCATATGTTATGAAGAAGATCTTTTTCGTGGTCAAGGATCATAAAAATCCAAGGCACTCGTACCATGTATTGAGTAAATATATTCGATTAGGGGCCAAATGTGTTTTTGAATAATAATAATAATAATAATAATAATAATAATAATAATAATAATAATAATAATAATAATAATAATAATATGAAAAAATGTGACAAGTCATTTCCTTATGATGGTCCATCATTCATATAAATAAATGAATAATTATTCTTTAAATATTAATTTAATAAAATGATAATTAAATATTATAATTAATTTTATCTTTTGATAACGTTTGACGTGAATTATAGTTATAATAATTATTAAGCTTTCAGTTTTAATATTTAAATTATTATTTTTTAATATTATCTGTTATCGGGCATTTTAATTGATTTCGAAAATTATTTTACATAAAATAAAAAAAAAGTGTGCGTATTTGTTATCCCATCTTCCGTTCCGTTTCTAGTTTTGTCCAACTCCAAAGTCGAAGCGCTTCAAAGGTTTGAAGTTTTGCCTGCTCTCTTCGTTGCTGCTACCTCTTCCTCCCTCCTCTGGTTCCTTTTATCTCAATCTCAGGTATTTTCTCAGTTTTCCTGAACTTGGCATACGATTCTTCTGTTTTTTTTCCCTTTTTGTTGTAGTCAATAAATAAAATAAATATTAATAAATAATATTATTATTTAACTAGTTTAGTAGATAAATAATTTTGATTAATATTTTAAAATTTAGGATTTAAATCTTGACTCCTCTCAATTTTTTAAATTTATTTATATATATTTTGATCTCTCCTAAATTTTGTACATATATACTACCCCCTCTTATTTTCTTTTCGCTTGCTTTCCGAACACCTTAAATCGGCCCTGTTACTGCTTTTAAGGCGCCGTCTTGTTTTCTTTTCGCTTACTTTCCGTAATACCCTAATCGGCCCTGTTACTGTTATTGCCCTAACAAGCCTAGCCCTATACGTTCCGTGCTAGAGAGATTTCTTGCTGGTTTTTTAATTGTCAGTTTTCAATGGATTATTAACTGTAGTTAGGTTTCCTCATTTATTTATGACTATAATGCCTTCTCTGTTTATTTGCAGAATTTGTATATAAATCAGGTTTAATCACACGAATTGCTTTTGTGTGTATATTTTCCCTCTCTTTGTCATTCCCCATTTATGATCTTGAAACATTGATTAAGACACTTTGAGACTGATTAGCTACCAATGCTTGTATAACTGAAAACAGAAGTTACATGACCATGATATGTGTTAGATACTATTCTTTTTCCTTTCATAAGGTTCTATGTTATGTTCATTCTATACATTATATTATATGTGTATTTTGAAGGAAATCATACCGGTCATCTTTGATCACCATTGTGTACTCGTCTCTTTAATTGCTATCTTCCTAATAGCGTAAAATTAACAAATAAGTAGCGTCGATGTATGTGTTGTTGTTTCTGTTTTATTGACTTCCAATTGTTTCCTATTAAGTAATACTAGTTTATGAAGAAATATTACCTTAATACCATTAAAATAATGGTAGTGGAAAAACATTTTCCTTGCATATGATTGATTTGATGACAATTGTTTATATGATAAATAATGATAAAAGGTAAAAAGAAATAATATATTGCCTCACAATACCAATATTTTATGTAAATTTCACGGATGACTAGCCTTTTGTAGTCATCCCGTTACATTTCAAAAAAATTATGTTTGAGATAAAAAAAAGTTTCAGAGTTCTGTTAAAGGATGTATGAGCATTATGCTTAAACTTAATCATTGCCCACATTTTTTTTGTAGATAAATTATGTATCCTGATAGTAAAAAGAGGAAGTGGCTTGAAGCTTTTAACCCATGGAGTAGGGATCAGAAGCCGCGTCCATCAAGTGAGTCTCATTTATTATACTTCTTATTTTTCCATATTGTTTTCTAATGAAATTTTGGATGCAGTCATAACAGAATTAGTTCTCGCCTATATTAATTAACCTATCGAAATTTACTTTCACATTTCATATTTTTGTCTCAAAAGTTCTTTCCAACAAAAAATTGACATAATCTGTTGTCAGTTTTTTTACCAATAGTTGAGTAATGCTTTAGTCTTTTGTTATAAAAAAAGAAATCAAAACTTCAATATCAACATGTATATACTATATAGGGTGTTATGTTTCTGAATTCCAAAACAATCATTTCATAAATCATTTATGATATGAGAATAATTACCTTCATCTTTTCCTTGGTCTTGTATTATTCATAAATTTGTGATGATATCCATTTGTTTTAGTAGAAGTTTTTTTTCTCCCTAGAAAAAAAGTTAAAGTTTTTGTCTATGAAAGATTTTCTAAACATCAGTCTACATAAAAAGTTTGATTGTAATAGCTTTCTTATGTCAAAAATGGAACTGGAAATAGGAAGACGGTGTTCACTTAATGTTACGAAGCTAAATATTGTGAAGTAAATTATCGTAGGTCCTTGTTAGAAATTGCTTTGGAATTGTGGCATTCTCTGTAATCTTTTACATGCATATGATAGATTGTGAATCCATTTTGTTCATGTTTTTCTTTATTTAAATTTTGTAGGACCCGAGGATAGTAGCTACCTAAGGAATTACAATGTTAAGCAGCGAATGTTTCGTGTTTTTGGTAAAAATGAATACTTGGATATTTATACCAAAAGGGTTGCTTTAAAAGTTTCTGCATCAGTTGTCAGCCTTCAATCCTATTCTGGTATTATTCATAACAACTTTATTTATCTTCTCATTGTTATTCATTGCTTCCTTATTTGCTTTTTTCTCTTGAAGACTTAGTTTGTTCCTATTACTATTATTGTTATTTAACTTCTTTTCACATATATTAACTTGTTGTTATTACTTTTACATTCACTCTTAGGTGAAGAAGAGTTATTTCAAGGTTCTAGAACTATTATAGAGAGTGGAAACACATATAGTACTATATTAACATCCGCAAGTCTCGTTATGTGCCCTAAAGGTAGATATTCAGTAGCTGATGATATAAAGGTTAGCTTATAAAATTAGCTTATTTTATCATATTCTTCTTATTTGTATAATCGCTTCTTTAACAAAATCATTTTCTTCAGTTTAATTGATGCCTTATTTTCAACCAAATTTATTTCATATTAGTTAATCATTATGATTATTTCTGTAGGTTATTGTGCATCTATCAGATGGAAGGTCACTTGATGGTCAAATTGAGGGGTTCAATTTTCATTACAACATTGCTGCGTTAAAGATCCAATCAGACTCCCCCCTCCAAACTGTGTCTCTTGTTCATATAAATGATTCGTTCTCCATTGATCCAAGTGACAATCAAATTATTGAAAAAAAATCATTTCGACTTCGGCCACATTCGGATTCATACAATCTCATTCCAGGAGATTCAGTTGTTGTACTTGGCCGTTTTTTTGTTAAACCGTATAACATCATGGTTGCTCCTGGTGAATTTAGGTTAGTCACTTAGTCCTTATATTTGGCTCACTATCAATCTATGGTAGTTTCTTCCTTCAAAATAAAGGTTTAGGAGGATGGGAATTTCTTCATTTGTTGTATTTGCCATTAGGTTTTGCAACCTTTATTTCTTGGTCTTTGCTCCTCAAAAGAAAGGACTTCTTGGTCTTTATTGGTGAATGTTCTTTATTTAGTCATTTTGCTTTTGTCCAATAAAATCATGTGATTAATGTTTTGTGATCACGTGCAGATTTGAGACATAGTAACATACTCTTATTGCATATTGCTACCAATTGCCATATTAATAATTAAGTTTTTACTTTCCCAAAATTTAAGATGGATCCTTTTGTTCCTTATCACCGTGTCTAAAATTTTGTTTGACCATGTCCGAATAGATATTTTGACTTTTATTTTTTTCATTTGCTTTGTTCAATTTTTTTTCATTTACATAATATGTAAATAACAAAGCACAAATGCATTCATATTTTACTTATCGCAAAAGACAATAGCTATGTTGCTTATTGAGATTTTTGCTTTTCACGATTTGTTTTGTCCATTTACTTAGCCTTGATCGCTGCGACTATGACTGTAAAGAGCTTTTCAACACGACATGCCAACTTACAAGAGTAAGTCTCTTTCCTCTTCGCCCTAATTCTCTTTTTCACTATTTATTTGGTTTTGTGCTTCTCACTTTTTCACATGTTTTAGTCAAGAACCACTGAAATGTGTTGCCTAGCTGGGTTAGATATGCATATTTTGTTTATAACCTTTATTATGTTAGCTAATAGAAAAGACATCTAGTTAGATTATTTCATTTCCTTTATTGCAGTGCGGTACTGGCGGTCCGGTTATCAATCGTTATGGAGAAGTCATTGGAATTTGTTTTCATGATGTCCCTTTTGCTGCATTTTTACCGATTAATGTAGCTTACGCGTGGTGGGAGTGTTACAAGAAATCTGGGTATGCTTGAAATCCTTGGACTTCTTTTTTCTGTAGTGCAAATCTTGAGAATGAACATGTGATGCCTTGATGCCATCATGCTGTTCCAAGAACCAGTACAAGATTTCCATTCTCTCCAAGATAAGTTTAGCAACAATATGGGTCATGCAATAATGCATTTACACATTCATTTTCATTGTATTGAAATGTCTAGTTTCATTTGAATGAAGCTTAAAGTAATAAAAGTTTTAGATAGTGATCAAACTTTTTCTAGTAAAAGCTCTATTTTTATCAAATCTTAATTGTATATGTAAGAAGTATGATTTTGACTTTTCATAAGGCTTTGAGAGTGATCAGCACCTTGTTTTTCAACCTCTTGGGGCTGTTGCAAAGCCCTCTCTCAGCTAGTTTAAACAATTGTGCAAATATTGAATAAGAACCTCATATAGGCTATTACCAAAATAAATTGCAAATGCAATAGTATCATAGTTATATTAATTTATGTTTTTTTCATATATTTGTTTTGTCGTTCACATTTTGCATAATTCTTCTTTTTTTTGGGTATTCGTCTATCTATTCAAATGCTAATATATTCTTCTTAACATTTATTTTGTTGTTGTTCTCTCTCTTAAGAAATTCTCACTACTTGGTAATCGGTGCATGAGTTGGATAGAGTTCACTCTTGATAGAACATCTAAGCACACAGTTACTTGATATTAAGATTAATTTTCTGTCTCAGGCAGTCCCGCCTACCTTGGTTGGGGATGGAAACAACTAACCTTTATGCAGCAAGCGTTGAAATTTTGGAGAGAATCTATCAAAAATTCCCTACGATTTCAAAAGGAGTTATTGTTGAAGAGGTAAGCTCTCTTTTATTGCAAGACTTTTTGTGCAAAACTATGGTCTCTGGATGGTACTGTGTCCCTTTATCTCATATCTTTTAAAGAAAGCAGACACATTATGACAATGTGTTGTGTGCCTATTGGATGTGAGGTACCCATTTGCATATGATGTGCAAAGAAAAATTGCTTTGTTTTAATTTGAAAATGCCGAAATTTGAAATATTGAAGAAATGCAAGACAGAGTACTGATGCAACGATGTAAAGAATAACTTAGCAATCTCTACATCAGAAATGGCAAACATGATCAAATATTGTAAGAAGTAATTTTTAGGTTATATAACAATATCCATCTCCCTTCACGAAAATAAAACAATCTCCAACTTCGCTTCCTAAAAAATGTTCTCCTACTCTTGAAAATTACTTAGCATTACAAAAAGGATATTTGATTGAATATTCTCCCATAATTCAAGTCTTCTTGAGGCCAAGAACAAAAAGACTAGCTTTGTTTTTGTTTTTGGTGGAAACTATTTTACATTAAATGCTACAATTAACATAACAATGTAAAGAGGATAGGTCAATTTTTTTTGACATAGGTTGATTTGAATCTACATGTCATTGTTATCTCATATGTGTTTTCTTTGATTTATATTTTCTGATAAAACTAATTGGATACTTAGGATAACATGATGAACCATTTTGAATAGGTGGTACCAGGCTCTTCTGCTGATTCTGCAGGGATAAAACACAATGATGTTTCAATTTGGTGGATCAAAGATTGAAAGTTTCTTGGAGGTATACTATTTTCTTCTTGTTATTGTTAAAGATGTAGTTAAACAAGATTGGTTGACATAGTTGGTTAGCGGGACTGTGTCCTGGGAGGAGAAGGGACTAGTAGTTCCGAGTTCGAAACCCAGAGGCACCATCTTGACTAGGATTTACCTTCATCGCGCATGTTTGGACACTGTAGTAGTTAGGTGCTAATAGCCCTAGACACCGGTGGGGCTTACAAAAAGAAATATAGTTATTCATCATGTCGGGTTTTTGCATTGCACTCGAGATGGAAGTGTATTGATGTTCTTTTTCCACGTTGCTTGAGTCATCTAGTGATTATGGATTGGTTTGTTTATTTATAATATCATAATATATGGTTATAATTATTTTCGGAGTGTGCTAATTGTTTCTTGTAATTTTAGTGATTTCTTTTTGTACATCATTGTGTTCATCTTTGTCATCTTAGTTAATTGTTTATCATTGCTTTATCTTCACCATTGCAGCCCATGTAATATTTCTATGAATATTATCCATGGATTCTGGTTTATTTTCGAAATAGCGAGCACTTTTTTATGTTACCTTTTGCATGATGTGTGAAATTAGTAAACCACTTTATGGGGTTTACTATGATTCATGAAAACCAATTGTTTTCTATGTGGCTGCAATAAGCTTGCTATTGTTGTTATGCAAGTAGGCAGCCAAGGATGGTAGTCATTATCTTGCTATTGTTGATAGGTACATTTTCCGTCTCATGAATTAATTGTTGAATTTCAATTATTAGGTCTCTTGTTCCAGTACTAGCTGATGGCTTATAATTTAAGTTGTTCTCAAGAAATTTTTTGAACTAGGGAATAAAATGCAAGATGTGCATTTGTTGGTTTTTTCTTCTATTTTTTTTCTTGTTAGTTCTTCTTGTATGAAAGGTATTTTTAGTTCGTTCTGTATAAGACCTAGGACATAAACCTCACAACGCATTTTTTTAATGTTCAAGCTTAATTATTATTCAGGTGCACTTGGACGGGGTCAGGTTCACCCCATTAAAAAATATGTTTGTTTTACATAATTATATGTCAAACTCTGTTAAGACTCCCTCTCAAAAGAAAGAAAAAAGAAAGTTTAGGCTGGGTTCTGATTCGGTGATACCAATTTGGCTTAACATTTTCCAGACTTTTGACTTTTTTATTAGATCTAAACTGGTGCTACTAGCAGGTTGGTTATTTACTTTCCTTTCGCATTATTTGGTCGACCAGACTTTTAATGACAATTAACTTTTTCTTTTAGTTGATGAATACAATCTATCAATTGATCATGTGCTCTGGAATATGTACATGCACCCATGAAAATATTGATACAAATAACGAGTGAACATTGTTAAAAACAAACATATGAAAAAGTCGGGGTATTGACGATTTTTATTTTCCTTTTCAAATTGTTATTAGTTCTTTGGAATCTTGTGGAACAAGGTTGGAGAGACTGTGGAGTTGATGGTGATACGAGAAGGTACTCATGTTCCTTTGCATCTTAGTATGTTAGTGGACGAGGCCACCTCAGATAATTTATACAGGTAACACCTATTTACCATTTCTTCTTAAGGGACATGCTGATGTATATTTATGTAAAGTGATATCTTCTTTTCTCTTTCTCTTTGATGATTTACCTTCAATCTCAGTGTTTTATTTGTTCATTTTTTTAGCTGGCCGATTCCACCTTGAGAGGGATATTGGGAAATAGTAACATCTTAAGGGTTCCAGGTAAATGGAATCTGCTATAATGATATGTTATTGTAATATATGTAATCATGCATCCTAAGTTATGATAATAATTATATATTTCCTTTCACTATAGTGATTACGATTTATAAATTGTCACTTAAACTTGATGCTTAATGCTCATCATTATTAACACGCTGCAAGGCTATGATAATAATTATATATTTCCTTTCACTATGGTGATTATGATTTATAAATTATTACTTAAACCTGATGCTTAATATCCATCATTATTAGCATGCTGCAAGGCTTAGTTTTATTCAAACCTTTCATATACATTGTTAGATTGTCTGCATGTTACGAAGATTCAGTTAGTTTATAATGATTGAAAAGTTATATTTTGGAAAAAGAAATAGACATTTAAAATTCATGTGATTGTTTGGAATAATCGGAATTGAGTGTAAAATCCTTAAAACTGTTATACCACCTGCATTTTCGATCAAGATTGTTAAGATCAAGATCCTATTTAAGATCGGAGGAGGGTTGCAAGATCGACGATCGGATAATAATCGTTTGATTTTATGAAAGATCTTATGAAGATCGTAAAGATCCTACAAATTAGATCGTAGGATCGGTAGAAGGCTAAATATAGAAAGATCGTAAAAGATCGAGATCTTGACGATCTTGTTTCCGGTAATGTTAGTTTTCAACTGAAAAGACATTTATTTGTCGAAGACAATTTAACAAGTAAACTAGTGAGTCTTTTATCTCCAACGACATTATGTTGATATTTTTTTATTCTTGATGTTGAAAACAATAATCATATTCTATTATTTGAATTTATGGTGATATGAGCTTTTTCATTTTTTTCAGATTGTCGTGGCATGTGGACCGGGCTTTATGGAGTATACACTATACACTTGATTTTTCATTATCATGTTTTGGTTGAGTGTAATTAGAAAATTTTGTTAGGTGAAAACTTTTGACTTGGAAAAACTATTTTTGTGATGTTTATGGCATAATGCAACTTATATACATTGGACACTAACGTAAAGGGGTTGCGGAAGATGAGCGTAGGTGGGTGATGATGGTGATGAGGTGAGGCAAATGACGAACAAACAATCTCGGAATCCATCGAGAATCTTGGAATCCATTAACAATGTCGATCTGCAAATCGTCTGCTTCAATTTGATAAGAAAAATAATTACTCTAAAATTCATCAGTCACTCTAGAATCCACCATAATTTTTCGGAATCCACCTAAGGCATCGTGAATCCACACGATAAAATAACACGAAGTTCAATTTGAGAAAAATATTCAAAGTTTGATTTTACTCATATCAAAATAATTCTTATATAGAGTTTTACAGAGTTTTATTGATAAAGTATGATCCTAACAAAAAGTTCTAAAATAACTAATTAAATTCTTTTAAGATAAAAAAGAAAATTAAGATAATAGCAATAATCTTAACTAACAAAATTTTTTAAACTAATAATATTTGGTGCTACATCAGACTCTCCTTGAAAAAAAATTCGTCCTCGAATTTGGATTCATGTGTGGCTGTGTAACTCGGATGAGATGCAGTTAACGATTTGACGAATGCGTGCAGAAGAGAGTTGAACATCTTTTTTTTTATGAAAAAAATCTAAAATAACTACAAGTCTGATCAACCTGCTTTGATACCACTTGAAGCAGCGAGATTGTGGAAGATGAGCGTAGGTGGGTGATGATGGTGATGAGGCAAGGAAAATGACGAACAAATAATCCTGGAATTTATCGAGAACCTTAGAATCCACCAACGATATCGATCTACAAGTCGTCTGTTTCAATTTGATAAGAAAAATAATTACTCTAAAATTCATCAGAATCATTCTAAAATCATTCAGAGTTCTTCAAAATTCATCGACGGCATCGTGAATCAATAGGATAAAAGAATACGAGGTTCAATTTGAGAAAAATATTAAAAATATGATTTTACTCATATCAAAAGAACTCTTATATAGAATTTTACAAATAAAGTTTGATCCTAACAAAAAGATCTAAAATAACTAATAATTTTTTCCAAGATAAAAAAGAAAATTAAAATAATAGTAATAATTCTAACTAACAAAATTTTTTAAACTAATAATATTTGGTGCTACATCGGACACTAATATGTTGAGATGTATAATCACAATATGAAATGAAAATACTCTACTTCGATGATGCCAAATTATTCTCATACCCAATGACAATTTTCTTTTTGTAACTTCATTGAAGTTGTGTTGTGTTGTATCGGATTGTTTGATCCGACAAGTTTGATCGAAAATTCTCTTTTATTGATAGTTTTAGCCATATAATGGGATCAAGTTGAACCAGCCACAATCTTCGTTTGATAATTAGCTTATTTAGTCACCGATTTATCTCTTTTCTTTTCTGCTTTTTTTTAAGGGAAAAATTCTTGCTAGTATATAGGAAAGAGTAGAATAGAAAATTGTTCGAGACAATCATGGATCAGACTTGAACTTGGCGAGGAAAGAGTATTAAAATAGAAATGCAAAAGTCATAAAAGAAAATTTAGTTAACACTCTTAAAATTTAATATTCTAAGATTATTTTTATTTAACTTCCTTAAATTATCAAAGTTTTCAAATTTCTCCCACCATAACTTTTTTTCCATCTTTTGATTTATCCAATTACAATTTGTTTTGACCTTTATATCATTTAAACAAAAAAATGTACAATATTGTTGGCAATTTAAAATGTAAAAGAAAAAAATTAGAAATATTTTTAATAGTTAGACTAATTTCTTAATTTAGGAGTGAAGTGAAAATAAACTGAAGATAAATAAAGTAACCTCTAACTTACTTTACTACATAATTTCAAGATAAGATCATTGTATCCTTTGGCTGCGTTTGAAAACGAAACCGGAGCCAAAACCGACTCTTGTTCTGACCTGATTTCTCAAACGACAAGATGTTTTGGGAAACCGAGTATCGAACCCGAGGTAGGAACCCCGGGACACGTGACTCGAGGTTCTTACCAGCAGTTCCTGCTCTTAGCAGGAACTGCTAGTTCCGTGCACAGCGCTACAAAGCAGCATTAAATGCAACTTTTTTTAGTTACTTTTTTTGCTTTTTTTTCTTTTTAACTTATTAACTTTAAATAATAATTTTTAGTTAATACTAACTAAATAATATAATTATTAATTATCTCATTATATTTTTTAACTAATATTTTAAAATTATATTTATGATAATATTTTATTAATTTAAATGTGAGATTAAAATAAGTTACATAAATTATTTAATTATATAATTTATATGAATTACTTTATATTACTTAAATTTATTTTATAATAAAATATTTTATTACCTTATGTTTAATTTATAATATAAATTATTTATTAGTATAATTAATAATTATTTACAAGAAATCTTTAATGAAAATATTATTGTTAAAATAATATGTTGTGAGTTTATTTTTTAATAATTTTAACCGGTATATTTTATAAAATATATTTTATGAAAATATTACTTTATGAAATTAATTTTATATTACTTAATATAAATTTTAAATTAAAATAAGTTTTATCTTTATCAAAAATATATTTTATATTTTTGGCTCTCACTTTTTATCCAAACACCCCTAGAACTTATCTATAATCATTACATTTTTAGTTCATCCAAATACACCTAGAATTAATCTATCACATCAAAGGACCCGGATAACCCCCGGTTCCCTATCCCAACGGAGCCTTTAGGTATAGTTTGGCAAGTAGAACTTAGGTTCTTTCGGGTTCTTGATGAATAGTTGATTTGATAGGTTAATTCTAATGATGTTTGGATGAATTAAAATGCAATGATGAGATTTAAAAAGTTGATTTGATAGATTAGTTCCGATGAGTGTTTGGATTAAATATGAGAACCAAAATAATAAAATATATATTTTTGAATTGAATAAAAAATAAATTGAATAAAAAATATGATAACTAATCGTTTATCATATATTTGAAATATTTTATAATAAAAATAAAAACTAATAAATAATATTAACGATGACATCTTATTTAATAAATAATAAATATTTAATTAATTCATTCAAATAAATTATTAATTTAATTAACAAATAAGGAGTTCATTTAAATTTTATGACTAAATTAGTTCAAAAAATAAAATTTCGAAATTAAAATGAATTTTAAAATAATAAAATTGAAAAAGAAATTAATTTGTTGGAATGAGCAGAGAGACAAAAAAGTAAAACAAAAAACTTCAAATAAATTATAAAAATATTTTAAAAAAATTGTCAAAAAAAATTTGACAATATGTCACATCAGAAAAAAAAAATGGGGAAAGGAGAGTTCACCCCCTCATGTCAACCGTGTCTGGTTCCATCAAAATGATAGAACCAGACCATGTGGAACCAGGTCACGTGATACCTGGTTTCACCTTTTAAGTTCTACCTCAAAAATCGTTCTTTGTCTTATCGTTTAGTAGAATTAGCCGGAATCACACACTAGTTTCAGCTTGGTTCTCATTGCCAAACACTACCTTATAGAATCAACATATCCAAATATGTTACATGGGCCAAAAAAAAGTGTCTCCAGATTTCTACTTGTTGTAAGAAGCACGGCACCATACCATGACCTCTTTAGCTCCTTTCTTTCAAGCAGCATTAATACAATAAAAAATTCAAATTAAACTAAGGGATAGTTTAATTTGACGTGATTATAAATTCAAAATATAAATCGTTATAATTATTTTTTTGATATAATTTGTATTTATAGGAATTATTTTTCATTAATTTGGATAGATTTAAATAAAATTCTAAAAACAAAATTATGTTGTTTGGTTGAAGTTAAAAATTTGATGTAAGTATTAAGTTAAAATAAAGTAAAATAAAATATTATTATATATTTACTAAATAAATAATTAAATAAAATATAAGCAAATTTTATTATTATTATTATTTATTTATTATGTAATTACAATTACTTCTAAGTGACTTTATAACACAATTTTTAATGTTGTAAAAGGACTTACATACAACAGTCAATTTTACATCTGATCAAACAAAATTTTGTATTTACATGTACTTGTAAATCCAATTATAGCAAAATAAATTAACCCTAAATGACCATTTACGTGGGTTCGCCCCTGGGCCGGAGCGACTGTATAGAGGCTTCAAGTACAATTGTACTGGTTGGTTGGGTGATTGGGCCTTGGGCCCAAAGGCCTACAATTATTAATTGAAACAGATATTATCATCTTCATAATTTATAATTTTCATGAAAAAGAGCACCCCATCACCTTTCTAGTTGTATTATATTCAATCTGAGATTTGAAGAAAGCTCTATCTGTTATTATTTATAATTTTTTCTGTGTTCTTTTCCTCAAACATAATAAGCCAACGCATTCAATAATAAAAAAAATCGAGAGATTATCAAGGACGGACCAAAAAGTAAAATATTAAGGGACCAAAATATATAAAAATAAAATATAAAAAATTTAGGAGGAGCTATATGTTAGTTAAAATTGTTTAATCACTAAATTAATTATATAATTATATTTTTTATTCGTATTTATTTTATTTATTGATTATAATTATTAATATATATATTATATATCGAAGAGTTGTCCCTTTTTCATACGCACATTATACAGGGTCCACCCCCGAAGGTTACATAAACATCTATTTTAAATAAATGATGGTACTATTATGGGTCATTAGACATCAAAACCATTATGATGTTATGCCAATTAACACAAATTGTATTTTAATACTAATTAAATATTCTGGTCATCACTCATCACAAACATAAATAATTTAAATAAGTACATGCACCCTAATCAGTAATCACTCATTGTCATAAGCAGCGACCCGAAGTAATTGCACATATTTATTCCGTTTTGTGACATCGTCACCAATATTTTGATTATATTTTTTGTCTATTGTTTTGGAATATGCTAATCAATCTAATATTTCGTAATATTATGCAATATAATTTCTTTAATAATTGAAAGGACAAAATTTTTCGTCCCATACTAAAATCTCCTATATCTATAATTTTTTTTATTTTATACTAAAAAAATATATAAATTAAACCTTAAATTTTGAATTATCCTATAATTTATATTTTTTTTTTACAATTTTACCACGTAAGCCGAGGACAACCTCAATTGATTGTCTTTCTCTAGTCTTCTGGCAACAACAACTTTCTTATCGGGACCCTTAAATTAATCCAATTTAGTTTATTGAACTGAAGCATTTGTTGAGTAGGGACAATAATATTCGTCATACTTGTATAGATATATAAGTCACTCGTAACAATTTAATCGTCCTTATATAATTTTGTGCTATCAATTTTAATGTTTATATAGAGTCGTAGATTTTGACATCGAAAATTTTGAGCGAATAAAAAAATATAAATTTACTCATTGAATCTGTTAGCACATAATTTTTTTTTTATTTTTTTCTTTTCGTGTTCTCCTAAAAAATGGAATGAAAAGGAAAATTGATGGGAAGTTTCACCGGGGAGATTTATATGACATAGTTATTGGAAATTATCCCTAAATAAACTAGTAATGTTACATCGCTGCATAATTAAATTTCACAGAAGGTTTAAAAAATAGAATCAGCAGATTTATTATAATATTGACATAAAAAAATTCTTCATAAAATTGGATTTATTATGTGTTTGAAAAAACTCATATATTTTCGCCACTAAAAAGTAATACATTAGATCACATTTTCAATTGTAGGAAGATATTATAGCGATATATTATACATTATTTCTACAAGGTATAGCTAGCACACACAAATGCCCATAAATTTCCATTGTAATTCTATTTCATTTGTATTCTCTTGAAAAATGAAAGAAGTATAAGATATACAGAAAAATAGAAAATATTAATAATTAGGTTTTTATGTTGTGTTACAATTGTATTCCATTTATTTAGCTTTCATAAGATAACAAATAGTAAAAAGTTTGCATCACTATACGTAGTATTTTTTATTATATATATGGTTACATATATAAAGGCGAGGGTAACTAAATTTGGTTGGTATAGATAATTAACGAGTTTGTGTCTTGAGTTGAGAAATCAAGAGCTAGTAGCCCCGAGTTCGAGCATCGGAGTCACCAATTTGATCAGGATTTAACTTGTCGCTCTCATTCGAATATCGAATTAATCGGATGTTAATAACTCTGGACATCGATGGAATTTATCTTCACCCAAAAAAAAAGCCGAGGGTAAAATTACAGAACGATAAACGTAAAAAGATAATCTAGTACACGTACCCAACTATTTTATTTAACTATTCAATGCATATAATAATATAATGTACGATGCCATGCAAACAGTGAGCCCAAATTTCTCAGTCATGTCAACATCCGCCGGACTCATTCCCTCCGGCAGCCTCCACTCGAACCTTTGGAGCAGCGAAGCAAGCGTCACATCTGAGGGAATTAATTCCCTCGGAAATACTTAGTGATATTTCTGAGGGAATAATCACTCCGTCATAATTTTTGAGGGGGATAAAAACCCGTCAGAAAATTTCTGACGGGCAATAAAACCCGTCAGAAAATTTTTGACGAGTAAGGTACCCGTCAGAAATTTCTGACGGGGCCAGACGCCCCGTCTCGAGCACCCGTCAGAAATTTCTGACGGGTGCAAAGTACCCGTCAGAAGTTCTGACGGGTGCTTGGCACCCGTCAGAAATCTTCATCCCGTGACAAGTCATGGGGTAAAGTTCACGGGTTTCTGACGGGTGTCCTCCACCCGTCAGAAATTTCTAACGGGTGGAGG
>LTAE01003876.1:4307-34962 GCA_001647135.1 Pontederia paniculata | reverse complement strand
AGAAGGAAATAGTGATCTCTGGAGATCTCGTGGGAGAAGACCGGAGCGGGTACGTAGGCCAAGAGTTTGGCCGAACCTCGTCAACAAACCGTGTGTTTGTGTGTTGTTCGTTTTTCTCTCTACTCTCTTCTTTTTTCTTGTGTTTATATTTGCATATGTATGCTTCCGCTGACATAACACATCTAGGTTAACATTAAAAGAGAGAAAGATTTTTAATACACCAATTCACCCCCCCCCCTCTTGGTGCCATTCAGATCCTACAATTTTCATATGGGGGTAAGTCATTGGGTGGAGGTGACAATGTAGGGGTTGTGGAGACATATGGGACATCCGCGGGTGTCGTCGGTTGTGTGTGTGGGGGAGGGAGGCCTAGTGGTAGTGATGCTTGACTTGAGGTTGGAGTGTCGGGAAGGGGTTCAATGGTGGCCGACGACTGGGGTGGGGTCTTGAAAACATCGGATTGGTGGTCGGAGCTATGTGATGGAGAGGGTATAGTTGGAGCGGTTGAAGGTAAGGTCAGAAGCTTCAAGATTGTAGTTGCCATCGTTGTTGCAGCCAAGGCATTTTCTTAGAGCTTGAAGAAGAATCAGAGGAAGGCGGAGAAGGTTGCTAGCCTGGAGGCATCCCGACACGTTTAATGACAATGATCTTTCACCGAACTGGTGGTGGCGAAGGTGATTATTGAGGGTGAGATGGTGCCGAAGTAGAAGCTGACGGCGCGAGAGCGACTAGAGTGCTTCCTTCTCCTTCGAAGGTGATGAGATTCGTTGATGAGCAACCTGCAGACCCTTTCTTTGGTTTTGGATGCCATGTGCGGTTGGTGGCTTGTCCCCTTGTGGAAACCATCGGCCTTTTATCGAAACTCTGAAGGTTGCTGGTGGTGGAAGAGGAAACGTCGGTGTGGTTAGGGTTATTAGCAATTTGGGGGTGGTGGTGGTGGTGTGTCCAATGCATTGATAGTGGGTGATGAGAGGTGGTGAGAGAGAGTGTTTGATGGAATGGAGAGAGAAAAGGTGCAACGATCAAGTCACGGTAGCTGGGCTCCACTACATCTGTGCGACATTACTACCGAAAAGAAAACAACGTTGTCGTCTTGTCTTGTAGTGGAATAATGTTGTAAGCATGCCCCCATTTGATATCATGAATAGCTCACATGCCCCTATCTTTACCTAGAGTTATGAAGAACAAAAATAAAAACTTATTAGGGATAGAAAACCTGGGTTGCTATCAGTAAGCGCCCTAGTTTAATGTCCCTAGGCCGGACATAGTTCTGCCTGAATCTGTCATGTGTTTTGCAGTAGTTCTTCCAAAGAGATATAAGTCGGCGGTTCCAAAGGTGAAGCCTCATGATATACCTTGACCCGCTGTCCATTCACTCTAAATGGTTCTCCCTATTTGTTTGTTAGTTCTACATCGCCTAAGGGAAGTACTCTATTGACTGTAAAAGGGGCGGACTACGTTGATTTAAGCTTCACCAGAAAGAACTTGAATCTAGAATTGAATAGGAGTACTTGGTCGCCCACTTTTAATATTTGTTTTTGGATTTTTTCATCATGCCACCTCTTAGTTTTTTCTTTGTAAATCTTTGAATTTTCGTAAGCAGCAACTCTCAATCCTTCAAGCACATGCAGTTGGATCCATCGATGGTCATTAGCTTCCTTCAAATCAAAGTTCAGGTATTTAGTCACCAGAGGAGCTTTGTGTTCCATTTCAACCGGCAAATGGCATGACTTCCCATACACCAATATGAAAGGAGTAGCTCCTAAGAAAGTTTTNTTTGTATCAGTGGAATAAGATGCATTACCCACCTATAGCTACATCCATTACTCATATTTTATTATATTAAATTCATACGTAGAACATGCTACACAAAACATGCAATCAATCTCATTAGTGAAATTTCATTCATGCAAGGACTAAAGCTAAAATTAATGATTTGTTCATACAATCAGCCTCAATAATAAGTTTTCTACATACATATTGTTATGTAGATAAATTTTGTTTCCTTTTACTTTGCAATCTCATTAATTGCCAAAAGTTTTCATTAGAAAATTTCAACCAAGAAAAAATGAACAAGAAGGACAAGGAACCAACAGAAAAGATATTGAAGAGAATTACACAAAATCAGACATTAATCCATTCCAAATCTAGGAAAGATGGTTTTTCTGAAAAAAATTATGTACAGTATGAGAGTCACATCTCATTGTGGGAATAGCCTCTACCCATTTTTTCATGTAGTCCACAATCAATAATATGTATTTGCACTGTTCGAAGTTTGGAAATGGACCCATAAAATCCACTTCCAATACATCAAATGGTTCAACTGATAAAATTCCAAATTGTGGCATCTCTTGGCTCTTAGATATTGATCCTACTCTCTGGCATCTATCACATGATAAGACATATTGGTGGACATCTTTGAAGAGAGTGGGCCAATAAAAGTTAGCCTGTAATATTTTTGTAGCAGTTATCTGGGTACCCCATGTCCACCATGAGCAGTGGTGTGACATTCAGCTATAATCGGGGTTGTTTCATCATTTGGAATACACCTTCTCATGATCCCATTCGGACATTCTTTAAAAAGTAGAGACTCATCCCAGAAATAGTGCTTTGCATCAGCCAAAAATTTTGCTCTTTGATGTTTGCTAAGACGTTGAGGTAGAACACCTCCCACCAGGTAGTTTGCAATGTGAGCATACCAGGGGTCTTATTTGATGTATTCGGCTAGGAGGTGCTCGTCTCGAAAGGTCTCTGTGATTGCTGGCAGGTAAGTCCAAGCTGGGGGGCAAGTACTGTAGTCTTGATAGGTGGTCTGCAACTTGGTTCTCAATGCTAATTTTGTTTTTGTTTTCAATGTCGAATTCCTGCAACAGTAGTATCCACCTAATTAACCTTGTCTTGACTTCCTTTTCGGCAAACAAGTGTCTGATTGCTGAATGGTCTATGTGCACAATCATTTTGGATCCAATCAAATATTGTCTGAACTTTTCCATAGCAAAGACTACATCTAGTAGTTCCTTTTCTCTAGTCGTATAATTCTGCTGAATCTGATCCAATGTTCTGCTAGCATAGCTTATTACATGATCTAGCTTCTCTTTCTTTTGTCCTAACACAACACATATTGCATTATCACTGGCATCACACATAATTTCGAAAGGGATGAACCAATCTGAGAGTTCCATAATAGGTGCTGAGGTCAGGGCTGCTTTAATTTTGTTGAAGGCTTGGAGACAAAGTTCATCAAATATGAATTTTCTGTCCTTTTGCAGCAGCTCTTTTAAATGGTCTTGCTATCTTCGAAAAATCTTTGATGAATCTTCTATAGAATCCAGCATATGCCCCAAGAAGCTTCTTATTCCTTTCACGTTTGTGGGTGGGGGCACCTGTGAGATGATGTCGACTTTAGCTGGGTCCACCTCAATACCCTTGTCAGAAATCGCATGCCCCAGAACTACCCCTTGTTGCACCATGAAGTGGCATTTCTCCCAATTAAGGACGAGATTGACCTCTTGACATCTGCACAACACTCACTCCAAATTGGTTAGACAACAAGAATAGGAAGATCCATAGACCGAGAAGTCATCCATGAACACCTCCATAATAGTTTCAATGAAATCTGAAAAAAAAATGGATGTCATACATCTTTGGAAAGTGGCAGCGGCATTGCATAATTCAAAAGGCATCCTTCTATAGGCAAAAGTGTCATAAGGGCAGGTGAAAGTAGTTTTTTCTTAGTCAGCAGGGTGAATGGGTATCTGTAGAAATCCGAAGAATCCATCAAGGTAACAAAAGTATTTGTGCTTAGCTAGTCTCTCGAGCATTTGGTCAGTGAAAGGTAGTGAAAATGGTCTTTTCCAGTCAATTTATTCAGCTTCCTAAAGTCCACACATCCTCCATCCACTAGTCACTCGAGTTGAAATGTTTTCACCCTTATCATTCTTTACCACTCTCAAACCTCCCTTTTTTGGCACAACCTGAATAGGGCTAACCCAAGGGCTATCTGAAATATGATAAATCATTCCCAAGTCCAAGAGTTTCAAGATCTCCTTTTTCACTACATCTTGCAAATTGGGGTTTAGCCTTCTTTGACACTCCCTAGAGGGCTTGACATTGTCTTCTATAGGAATCCTGTGCATCCACAAGGATGAACTCATCCCTCTAATGTCACTCAATGTGTACCCAATAGTTTCTTGTATTTCCTAAGAACTTCCAAGAGTTGATCAGTTTGGACAAGATCTAAAGATGAGTTCACAATTATTGGGTACGTGGAATCGGGGCCAAGGAATTCATAACTGAAGGTAGAGGGAAGTGGTTTCATCTCTACCAGGGGTGCAGATTGAGAATCATCTATTTAGAGTACAATTACTTCTGAAATGAGGCAAACTTCTTCAGGATTGTCAAACCTTGATTGCAGATGGGTTCCCCTAGCTTGCTGATTTTCGACACTGTCATTGTTTACTTCTTCCAGCTCAGCATGGATTCCTCTGTTTAAATTCTTCATCTGAATGATTGCAGAGACTTCTTGTATGGCCTCATCAAGCATCTCTTCTGCTTCTTTGATGGCTTCTTTTCTTGATGGAGCTTTCATCGCTTGGTCTAGATTAAACTCAATCTCATCATCACCCAGTTGGAATGACAATTTGTCATTTCTCACATCTATCATGGCTCCTGCTATTTCCATGAAGGGCTTGCCTAAGATCAATGGGGTGTTCAGGTCTTCCTACATATCAAGAACCACAAAGTCAGCTGGTATAAAAAACTTTCCTATCCCGACTGGTATATCTTCTAGTATGCCTAGGGGTATTTCACTGGCCTATCAGCTAACGTAGGGTCATATTTGTTGGTTTCAATTCCCCCACATTCAGTTCCTGGCATAGAGATAAGGGTGTTAGGCTGACATTTGCCCCCAGGTCGCACAAGGCTCTATTGAAATGCAAGTTCCCTATATCACAAGGTACAGAAAAACTACTAGAATCTTTAAGCTTAGGAATAAACTTCCTCAGGATGACTACACTGGCCTCTTCTCTCAAAGCTATTGTCTCATGCACATCTATTTTTCTTTTCTTAGAAAAAATATCCTTTAAGAAATTTTAATAAGCGGTCATTTGCTGTAAAGCTTCAACGAAAACTACATTCAGTTGCAATTTCCTTAGAATTTCCAGGAATCTTGTGAATTGATGATCGTTTTGAATTCTCATTAGTCTTTGAGGGAAAGGTAGAATGCTTGGGTCTATAGGTTGGTTCGGGAGGGGGGGGCTTGCTGATACTGCTGGTTATAAAATTGTGGATTCCTATTTCCCAATTGTTGATTTTGATCATAAGGTATTAATGCATTCATTTGTTCTTCAGGAACTTCTTGTACATTATACCCTAGGAAACTGCAGTTCATGGTCATGTGTCTGGTGACCCACATCTGTCACTCTAGGTGGGGGCAGTTGCATTGTACCCAAGGGCAACTTCAGCAACAAATACTCCCAAATTAGGTGTGTTTTTGCTCCTATTTTGATTACTCTTTTCAATTTCCTCAAGTTTACCTGAGATTTGATCCCAACTCCCAATTTTTGAACTAGTGTTTGTTTGAGGTTTTTGTCTATTTGCCCTATCTTGCATCCAATTGTGGTGATTCATGATGACTTCCTCAATGGGTCTATAACTTTCATCAGTATTCTTGGTCATGAACTTGTCCCCAGCTGCTGAGTCTAAAGAACTCTTGCTAACAGGAGTTAGTCCACTATAGAAAGTCTGAACCACCATCCACTTTTGAAATCCATGGTGGGAGTAGCTCCTTAGCCTGTATTTGAATTTTTCCAAACTTTATAGATAGTCTCATACTCCCACTACAGAAAGGATGTAATCTGATTCCTCATTATCACTATCTTTCCAAGAGGAAAGAACCTTGATAGAAAAGCAGTCATCAATTCATCCCAAGTTCTAATCGTTTCAAGTTCAACTGACCTCAACCAGGTTTTAGCTCGGTCCCTTAGGGAAAATGAGAATAATCTGAGCCTAATTGCATCACTTGATACATCATTGCATTTGAATTATCACATATCTTCAGGAATGTGATCAAGTGTTGATTTGGGTCTTGTGTGGGAATTCCCCCAAACTGATTTTGTCCCAGTACTACAATTAGTATCGGATTCAGTTGAAAGTTATTTGCGTTGACAACCGACCTAGCTATTCTTGAATTCAATCCAATAGCTGTGGGGGTGCAAAACTCTTGCAAAGGTCTATTTGCATCTGGATTTGCCATTTCAATCTGCTATCTAGCCACCTGAGCTCTTTTTCTCAATTCCCTTTGTGTCCTTCTTCTTATCCTGAAATTTCTCTCTACTTCAAGATCAAAGTCTTCCAATTGTCCTCTGCACTACTAGAGCTTGGCATACACAGTTAGAGATAAGTGCAATATCTATTAATAATGTGGAAGACTGAAATTAAACAAAATGTGAAAAAACTAATTACAAAAATAAGAAAAAGAAATCGAAATGAAAAGTGAAAAGTGAATTATAAACAATGATACTCGAATATGAACAATGACAGTGAATGGTTCAACTCGGTACCAAACAAAGAATTGATTGTGAATAATCAAAATTTTCCCGACAACAGTGCCAAAAACTTGAGGAGCAGAAATTGTGTTTGACAATAAAAGGTGGCAGGAAGTTTCAGAACATCAAGGCTTGATAGTTCTAGACCTGGGGGCACCTAGACAGAAACAAACAATCAACAAGTCTTAAAAATTAACCTAAACACACAACTCTAACCGCAAGTATACGGTTATCCTTGTAGTATTTTAGGGTTGAATCCACAGGGATATTAGAATTTCACAATTCAACCTCTCTATTCTACCATGAACCAAAATCAAGGTGAGAAATATTTTTGTGCAGAAAATTAGATGAACTAATACTAAAATCTGTAAAGATAAGTAAACAAATATTTTTGGTATTTTTAGATTTAAAGTGGGTAGAAACAGAACCAACACAAAGGAGATTGAATCACTCAAATAGGAAAAATATCCGGGACATGGGAACCATTTTCGAATCCTACTTGCTAATGAATATATAAAGCTCAAATAATGTCGACTTGAGATATTAAGAAATCAAATCCAACTACTCTCGTAGTCAAGGATTGAACTTATCCCAAGAGGCTTCTCGCATAACTCTCTCGATGCTATGGATAACCCCTCTCCAATCAACCCTTGGTATCCATGGGAGCCTCTCAATCTCATACAAATACCTTAAACGAAGGAGTCGAGCCTCTCGGTCTTAATCCCTTATAGATATTATAAATTCACGCTTCGTTAAAACTCTACTCTCCTCTCGAATTCTTGTAGAGTCCTTGCAACAAATCCTTACCCCTCGTATTAGGGTTGCTAGAAGATTGAATGACATTTCAACTACGAAATATAAAAAATGAGGACTAGCTACTACTCTACCTCAATGGAGAAGGTTTAGTCTCGGTCCCAATCTTCCATCGGGGATAAAACAACAAATAGCTCACAACATTCGAATTCAATATGTGCAAAACACCATCAATAGGAATTACATTCTATATATTCCAAATGGAATGGTTTGAGCCTCTGGGTCCCAGCCTCCATGGAATTACAGTCAACATAAAAATCAGCACATATACAAAGTACATAACACAAGGAAAGGTTGGAAAGTCAAATGAAAACACAAATGCATTTAAAAGATAAGTTCATACAACAAGAAGGTATTCTAAAATCATCTCATGTCCAAGCCTAAGTGTTTAGCCCCTAACAGCCATCACACACATCACAACTAGGATAATACAACAGTTCATCATAGGAGATTAATACAAATAAGAATCACAAAGCATGAACCAATGATGCTTCCTAAAAACTGTACACGAAGACCCTCCTTCTTTAGCTCTAGTTCTCCTATTTCTTCAGCATTGACGGTGGCTCCACTCGACACCTCCTCTCGGACGTGGAACGGAATCCTCATTCCTCCTTCATTTTGCCCTTTTATCATCTTCCTCTCTTTCAATCATTAGATGCTACTTCTCCCTTGCATAGCCCTAACAATATTCCCTAGAAACTGCCAAAGAACCTTCTTCTTTTGGACCACAAAAGATGGCAGGAGAATCTGTAAAATATGTTTCATGTTTTTTCTTCTAGCAACTTTTGGCAGGTAGTGGCGTCAAGTACCCCCAAGTCTAGTCTCCGGCACAGGTTCCCCCAGATACAATTTACAACACAAATGTTATTTGGCTTTGGATGAATTCCTACAAGAGAAATCAAGCATTATTAATTCAAATCTTTACTCAAAAGAGTCTTTGGGGCCAAAATATGAATTCTCATGGAATTCCAAATGATGCAAAGGTTGTAAAAAGGTGTGACAATATATATATATATATATATATATATATATATATATATATGATGCATAATTTCAGGAAAAAGTGTAATATTTGCATAGAAAAATAGGGAGTAAATTCTCTGTTATCACCTTCTATTTCAGGAACTACAAAAAATGAAACTTCACACCCCTACTGGATACTAGATCACAGCCTACACGAGGAAATCGCCTGACGACAGAAGATGTCAAAGATGGAAAGGAATATGTCAGCTCATGATTGTTAGTACATAACAAACGAATTAGAAGGGAATAATCTTGACTGGACAGAAGGACACCTGTCACATGGAGGCCACCAATATAAAAGGACCAGTTAAGGTAGAGAAAGGGCATCTCCAACATCTTTCCTCATATCGCTTACTAGACAGCTTGCCATTCCCTCTTCCACCTTCACCGGAAGGAGATCACCTACCATATTTGACGGACGTTGTCAAAGAAGACGAGAACGACACCTGACGCCTTTTTTATCGACAACAGGAAGAACAATGAGAACCTTTGAACATTACTCTATTTTTTATTCGATGAACATGTTTTGTAACTAATAGGATAATAGTAGTAAGAGATGATGAATTTGTATTTCTATCTTGATTTCTGAACTTGATTGAACTATTTCTGGTTTTCGTATTTTATGAACTCAATTTTTTTTTCGTTATTGGATCGATTGTAATGAAGAGTTTCAAATTTTTTGAGATTGGATGTGATTGACCCTCGATTAGATCTTCATTCTTGATACTTTTGCTCTTCATCAGACGATACATCCTTGACTGGAGCGTTGATGAAGGCAGGAGGTTGCGGTATTTCTGTATATGGTGAATTGTGTTTGAGTTACTGTCATCGGCAGTTTCACATCCTTGCGATTGCAAGGAATCTCTCTTACTACCCTTACTGTTTAGGGCATTAGAGGACTGGCCATCCCATTCGCCTATACACTGTTGTATGGCACACTCCATTATTGGGACTACAGTCCTGTGATGCATGAATTGTATGCCGAAAGACCCCCAGTACGATAGCAACTCTTTGACTATCCTAGATAGGTTTTGAGACTTCTTCACAATCCTGGCCGTGTAACTGCAAGGGGAAAGTGATTTAGATCTCTTGAAAAGGAATCCATGATTCCTCTCTTTATCAAAATCAGATTTAGTAGTTTAAACCTCATGTATTAATGTTGATCCAATCCAACATCTCTGAAGTCTGCTAGGTGTAGAGTTCCTTCACACCTTTGTTGTTATCTTATTTGTGTAGTCGTGATTTATAGTTATCTTATCTTATTTCTACAATCATATTAAAACCCTTAAAAATTAGATAATCTATATTTATGTTCTATAGTCTAAATCTTTGTTATATTTACATAATTGATATTGCTATTTTTGGCTTGTGTTTAGATTGGATGTTATTTTCTGAACATTGCTTTTGCCTCCTTGTGGATTCGATACCCTACGTATTGCACATGACGTTCTGTATACTTGTAGAATATGTTGTGTTGTCTAGGACTTTTGAAAACCTGATCCCATCTATTGAGATTCACAATTTTGCATTTACGCTGTCACAACCCTACTCTTAGGTTGTGCTAACCCAATTTTTAATATCACACTAGACCACACCACATCAAGTTTTTTATGTTGTTGTCGGGGAGGCATAGCCAATTTTAGGAAATTTTCATTCGATTGTGTATATTGTCATATCATCATTTGTTATTTTTCTATTTGTGAATATTATTTTTCCTAACCACTTCACCCCTAGTTTTTTTTGTTTGTTTGTTTTTCCTGATCTTTAGGTGTAGTGTATGCCACGGTTCCGATCTGATGAAGGAGATTATTTTTCTGAACCTGAGCAAGAATTCAGAAAAAAAAAGAAGGCAACAGAGACTGAATCAGAACAAAGAAAGATTAGTCACAAATCTGCAGTTGAAGTTTGCCGAAATAACAATTTCTGAACCATTTGAGATAGCAAATCTGGTTTCTGAACCTCACACCCCAGTCGTACCATAACTAGAATTCATACCCAACGTACTTGTGCTTGAGAACTTCATCATTCCCATCAGTACCGACACTTCAGGAACTTCAGAGTCACAAACCGCGAACCAGAACGATATGGAGAGAAAAGTTGCTGCACAAAGTCTCCGATGCTTGAAGGATACCTACTCGCCTGTTGCTAATGGAGCTGGAGCACCAAGGATGTCGCTGATGGATAATGTAAACTTCCAACTTCGACCAGCTCTCATCACCATGATTCAGCAAGACCAATTTGGTGGAGGAGCCACCGAAGACCCTATCTCGTGTGTTCAAAAATTGTGGTGTACACTGACCACATGGTTGTGAAACAATTGCTGCAGAAGAAAGATGCGAAACCTAGGCTAATAAGATGGATTATGCTATTACAGGAGTTTGATTAGAAAATTAAAGACAAGAAGGGAGCTGAGAACTCTGTTGCAGATCATCTGTCAAGATTATTGAAACCCCTCGAAGATTGTTCTATTTCGATAAATGAAGACCTCCTAGACAAAACACTCTATGCTATCATCAACACGAGACAACCATGGTACGCCGACATAGCAAACTTCTTAGCTCACCAACAAGCATTTGGGAAGGGATTCATATCAACTGAGATGACTTATCAAGGGAAGAAGAAATTGTTTAGTGAGCTCAAACACTTTTACTAGGACAATCCTATGCTTTTCAAGAGATGTTCAGATGGACAGTTTCGAAGGTGTGTCCGAAAATAAGAAGTTTCCAGAATTATTGAACAATATCACAACTCTGCATATGGAGGACACAGAGGAGTGCAAAGAACAACTACCAAAATACTTCAAGCTGGGTATTATTGTCCTACTATCTTCAAAGATGTGAACGCCTATGTGCGGAGCTGTGATCAATGTCAGAGGACAGGAAATATTTTGAGAAGGAATGAGATGCCACAAACTGAAATCCTTGATGTTGAACTCTTCGACTTTTGGGGAATCGACTATATGAGACCGCTCCCGACATCCGACAAATTTAGGTACATACTTGTAGATGTTGAGTACGTTCCGAAATGAATTGAAGCTATTTCCATAGCGAAATGCGATGCTGCCTCAGTTAGAAAACTCTTCGGGAAGGTCATCTTCCCACGATTTGGTGTATTGAAAACTGTTATCAGTGACAGAGGCAAACACTTCGCAGAAAGATAATTTAAAAATATGCTACACAAGTATGAAATCTATCACAGGGTAGCAACTTTTTATTACCCTTAGACAAGCACCAAGTGGAGGTTTTCAACCGTCAAATCGAGACAATCTTGGAGAAGATTGTGACAAGATCAAGAAAAGACTAGCCGTCGAAGCTAGATGAAGCATTATGGGCATGTAGAACAGCCTATAAGACAACATTTTGTGCCACACCCTATCAGTTGGTTTATGAGAAATCCTGCCACGTACCAGTGGAAATGGAATACAAGACATACTAGGTTATGACACAGCTAAACCTAGACTTAAAGAAAGCAGGAGAAAATAAAAACCTATACTTAGTGGAGCTAGAGGAATTGAGAATACAAGCCTATGAAAATGCAAAAAATTACAAGGAAAGGACCAAAGTTTGGCACGACAAATGCATCCTCAACAAGCAAATTGAAGTCGGATTGTGAGTCCTCCTCTTCAACTCAAGACTTAAGTTATTTCCAAACAAACTTAAGTCAAGATGGACTGACCCATACATTGTCACCAAAATATTTGATCGTGGTGCAGTGGAGTTAACTTCATAACAGGGACATATTTTCAAGGTTAATGGACACAGTTTGAAGCATTCTGAAACTGAAGTGCCTAAAAGAGAAACTATCATGCTCAAAACAACAAAAGAGACGTAGCTGAAAATAATGTCTAGTCAGGAACATTAAACCTTGATGCTTACTAGGAGGCAACCCAGACTAACTTCTAATAAATTCTTTGTTCTTTGTCTGTGTATATTTAGGTCATCAGATATCAGGTCATGATCAACGATCTGCAAAGTTGTGATAAACGTTGGAAGAAAAACCGAATCAATGTTGGGTAGAAAAGTTCTAATCTCCCACCTATGCCCCACTGACGTCATCCCTCAATCACAACACACCTTTTATAGCAACGGACTTACGGTTCTCTCCATCACCTCCCACTAATTCGCTCATGACCTTTCCTCTTTACCATTACCCTAAAACCTCCATCTTCCCATAAACTATTTTTCCTTACCGCCCTCTTTGTCGGTTATGGTCACTACCCGAGCTCAGGCAATCAGACGAACGTGGTGACCTAAGTACGAAGAAAGGAACTGACGTTGACCCGTATGACATCGATTCCGAGTCCTTATCGACTTTCGAATCACCAGTCGTCGAAGTGCAAAGCCGTAGCATGCCGCTACTCGCACCCGCTCCTCATCTCATCCTAGAAGTTCACCCCCTACGCTCTATTCTAGCACCACCTACTATGGCGTGAGAGAAGATGGCGAAACCGCAATCAGTGACGGTGATGGCCCCAACAAAACCAGCAACGATCAAATCCCCAACGAAGCAGCAACCTTCTTCGACCTCTACAACCACCGGCGCATCAGCGTCCGCACCGATAAAGGCGACTCCTACGCCATCTACACCGCTTGGGCCACATAAACTATTAAGCAGGCGACGATAAGGAAGAAGCTACCGATAAAGAGAGCCACAGGAACATCATCGACCAAAGCAAAACCATTAAGTCCATAGAGGGACCGACCTCTCCCAACTATTCCCGAAGTTCCAACGCTAGAGTCTGTACCGACACCACCTTTGATCACACCACCGCAGGAACCCATGGCAACGAGTGCTCCTCAAACCACCACGAAAAAAACCAAAGGAACCGCCCCCGAAGAAAAGAACCAAGGTTCTAGAACCCATAGTCGAGGAGGAGATCGACACACTGCCTTCAACGATGCCTGCGTAGAGAAAGTCGACCAAGGATAAATCTATCACAACGCCCATTGAAGAGCTAGGGTGGCCCCAGAGAAAGAACCTGCTCCGCCACTGAAGTCGAAGAAAGCTGCTTCTGCAAAACCAAAGATGAAGGCGGCACCACCAAAGCAAAAGACGAAGAAATGACCACCACCTCCATTGGAGGATGAAGAAGGAGAAGATGCCGATTTACAGCCCCTCATCAAGAAGCCAAGCAAATGCAGCAAGGTTGTGATGCCGGAGGCTGTGATCGAGGAAGAACAACCCATGACGGAAGACTCTTCAATACCATTCATGGAAGAAGAAGAGGAAGCTCCTGAAGAAGAAGAAGAAGCACCTGTAGAATAAGAGAGAGCACCATTAGAAGAGGAACCATCAAAAACCACTGAGAAGGAACATTAGTCTCTAGCGAAGGTGCACATGAGATAGAAACACCAGCACAAACCACGACTAGTGAGTCAGAAGTGCCACCGGAGGACATATCTCCACAGAAGTCAAATATCACACCTCCATAGTCAGCCGACGAACACCTTCAGGAGGAACCACCAACTATAACCCCACAACAACAAGAGATACATGTTGTCACACCCCAACAGTCAGAGGAGTCGGAAGAAAATTTTGAGGATATCGAGTCTGAGATCTTAACAGTCTTTGAGGCCCCACCTGAACAGCTCATGGACGAGCCAGACCACCAAGGACGCCTCCAACTGCCAGCAAAAATAGAATTTCCAGGTGAGCAGTGCGAACTGTACCAAAAGCTCAAGACCAGGGGCATTCTTGCTACAATGTACCTGGACACCGAAGCACTGAAGACCCTCATATTACTCGACGACTTGACGAAGCAACTCAAAAAGATGGAAGTTGACAGATTCTTCCTAAACTCCTGGCCAACTTATGATTATATAACGATCGAATTTCTCAGCTCCCTTAAGCTGACCAACTCGGAGGATGGCGTCTTCCTCAACTTCTACCTCTACAACCATGCTGGACGACTTGACGAAGCAACTAAAAAAGATGGAAGTCGACATGTTCTTCCTAAACTCTTGGCCGAATTATGATTATATAATGATCGAATTTCTCAACTCCCTTAAACTGACCAACTCGAAGGGTGGCGTCTTCCTCAACTCCAGCCTCTCTAACCGTCAGTTCCACTGGAGCTTCGACGTACTCTGTGTCGTGTATGGTTTCCCTATTGCAATAGTGCAGAAGAAGAACACCAACTACAAAGGAGCCTAAGTGTGGAAGTGGGTCACGGGAGAAAACCGCTATGTGCTTCGTCAAGCTAAGTCCCTTTCTTTTCAGAACCCCACTATTCATTACTTCCAGAAAGTTATGGCCAACACCCTTTTGGGAGATACCACACTAAGGAAAATGTTAGAGAGGCCGAGATGTACATGATTTGGGGACTGATCAAATGGAAGAAAATCAATGTGGGCAAATGTTTTTAGAATACATTTCCCAGCTAACCACCTCAGGGAAAGGGCCTATCGTCATAAGGGGTTAATTACACCAATTGCCCAGAAATGCCGGTTAGATTTGTCCAAGCTGCGTGTCATGAGAGGGACGACCATAATCGACCATCATGCTCACTCTGAAGATCATTGCGATCAGGAATAACAATATATGCCTTGGTCTATAAAGGGAATGAGATGTCCATTAAACTCCCCAACCCAAAGCTCACCGATATTAACAAAGGGAAGAATTGGATCCTCTTCACACCTGAGCAGAGTGCGCCTCACACCTCTGACACTAAAGAACCCCAGATAATGACCCTTCTGACCCAACTCTTAACAGAGCAGTGTAAGCACTCAACACTTCTGGAGACACTCATCCTCCAAACACGAGACTTGAAGGAGGACAATCGCTAGCTAAAGGAGGATATCTTCAACAAGTTGGAGAAACTGAACGAAGAACCGGAGCAGGAAGACGAGAGCTCCAGGTTCGAACCCTCCTCCACTTGAGCGGCCACTTTCTATCGCTTGGCAGCAACACTAGGGGCAGTGTTGGGTTAAGTCCGGAGAGGGGTCATGGTATGATCAAACTCTCTCGTTAATTTTACAATCATTCCATAAAAATCTTGATTTTTTATTGAATACATGTCATCTTTGTCTCAAATTTTGCTTGCTTACTGCTGTTGTTGTTTTTGCTAATCTATCATCACACCTTGAAACAATCATTGTCACACCATGTCACCTGTTTGGAAAATATTTTTTTCACAACCCTGCTGTTGGAATAGTTTTATATACATGCACTTGCGTACACTATGGCTTTCTTTGTTTATTTTGAACTTCTGAATTAATGCAGTATTAGGTCCAAGCCATGTGTAGTATTAGGCTTTATTGTATCACTACATCTTGATGACTACTTGATTTGATTGATTGAACTTCTGAATCAAAGTTCTTTGTGCTGAACATGTCATATCACACTTTATTAGGCTCGAGAATTTTATCATCCTACCAAGTAACTGACCCCTACAAAAGAGCATAAGTTTAAGCCTTTCTTACCCATGCCATGAATAAAGGCATGTCTCTTTTTCCTGAATAAATACTCCGTTGTCCTTCCACTTGGAAGTTCAAGAGTATGCTTTTTAGCACCCCAGAAACCTACCCGAGTATTCTTGGAATAAAGGGATGGATAATGCCACGGGGAACTTATCTCTCACCTCCAATAACTACTCCTCTAACCTTCCACTTGGAAGAGTCAAGAGTATGTTGTTTCATAGCACTCTTAGCATCATCACTGAGTATTCTTGAAAGAAAATGTGAGGATATGCTATGGGAAGACTCTCTTTTTGTTTTCACACCCCTGTATCAGAAAAAAAGAGAAGGGAAAAGGGCAAGGACAAGGAAAGGAAAAAGTATTGAAAAAAAAAATAGTATGCTCTGAAACAAACATAAAAGGGGGGAGGATATCTTGGTCATTTTGAAAAGTAATTCTTTTGCCTAACAGGTGGGTATGACATGCAGGCTGTGAGGTTGTGACTCTGTGTTATACTTATCTAGATTTCAGTGATTCTTAGGTGCAATTCTGTTCAATCTAGTTTGAGTCAACTACAATGTACTCTTGAATTTTTTTTTCAAGGTATGACTTGTTACCTATGTTGTGGTCTTCGCATTTGAAAATGTCGTGCCTTAATCTTTATTCAATTGCTTGATGACAAGCGAAGGTTCAAGTCCGTAGAGGTTTGATGTATCACATCAAGTGCATATTTTTAGGTCCCTTTAAGTTGTCATTCATCTCATTTCTACATCATTTTGTGAAGCTTGAGTCCATTTGTTGCTAAGTTTCAATCTTTATCAAGCACCCACCTTTATGAACTTAACCATGTTATTCTATACATTTAAGACATTTTGATGCTGCTTTGATATTCTATTTCAAGAAAATGAAACTTCACACCCCTACTGGATACTGGATTACAACCCTGCACGAGGAAATCGCCTGATGACAGAACATGCCAAAGATGGAAAGGAATCTGCCAGCTCATGATCGCCAGTACATAAAATACGAATCGAAAGGGAATAATCCTGGGCTGGACAGAAGGACTCCTGTCACATCGAGGCCACCAATATAAAAGGACCAGTTAAGGCAGGGAAAGGACATCTTCAACATCTTTCCTCATATCGTTTACCAGACAGCTTGCCATTCCACGATCCACCATCGTCGGAAGGAGATCACCTACCATATTTGAATGAGGTCGCCAGAGAAGACGACGAACGACATCTTACTCTTTTTTGATCGACAACAGGAAGAACAATGAGAACCTCTGAACATTACTCTCTTTGTTATTCGATGAACATGTTTTGTAACTAATAGGATAATCTAGTGTTAGCAGTAGGAAATGATGGATTTGGATTTCTACCGTGGTTTCTGAACTTTATTGATTTAGCTTTCATATTTTATGAATTCAACTTTCGGTTTCGTTATTGGATCAATTGTAATGAAGATTTTCAGTTTTCTTGAGATTTAATGCGATTGACCCTCGATTTGATCTTCATTCTAAATTATTGGATCGACAAAGAACAATACCATTCGCCTACACATAGTTGTATGACGCAGTCCATTACTAGGACTGTAGCTCTGTGATGCATGAACTGTATTCTGAAAGACCCTCAGTTTGGTAGCAACCATTTGACTATCCTATAGGTTCCGAGATTCTTCACAATCCTAGCTGCGTGACTACAGAGGGAAAGTGATTTAGATCTCTTGAAAAGGAATCTATGATTTCTCTCTTCACCGAAACCATATTTAGTATTTTAAATCTCGTGTATTAATATTGACCCAATCTGACATCTCTAAAGTCTGCTAGCTCTAGAGTTCCTTCACACCTCTGTTGTTATCTTATCTACATAGTCATGATTTATAGTTATCTTATCTTATTTCTGCAATCATATTAAAAACCCCTAACAAATAGATAATCTATATTTTTGTTCTGTAGTCTAGACCTTTATTACATTTACACCATAAATATTGTTCTTTTTGGCTTGTGTTTAGATCGGATGTTATTTTTCGAACATTGCTTTCGCCTCCTTGTGGATTTGATAACCTACGTACTACACATGATGTTCTGTATACTTGCAGAATATGTTGTGTTGTCTAGGACTTTTTAAAACTTGATCCCATCTATTGAGATTCACAGTCTTGCATTTACGCTATCACAACCCTACTTTTCAATACCATCCATGGAAGAAGAAGAAGAAGAAGAAGAAGCACCTGAAGAAGATGAAGAAGCACCTGTAGAAGAAGAGTGAGCACCATTATAAGAGGAACCACCAGAAACCACCAAGAAGGAACATCAGTCTCCAACGAAGGATGCACATGACATATAAACACTAGCATAAACCAAGACTAGCGAACCAGAAGTGCCACCAGAGGACATACCTCCATAGAAGTCAGATATCACGCCTCCATAGCCAGCCGACGAACACCTTCAGGAGGAACCACCAACTATACCCTCACAACAACAAGAGATACATGTTGTCACACCCCAACAGTCAAAGGAATCGAAAGAAAATTTTGAGGATATCGTGTCTGAGATCTTAACGGACGCTGAGGCCCTGCCTGAACAGCCCGCGGACGAGCCAGACCACCAAGGACGCCTCCAACTGCCAGCAAAAATTGAATTCCGAGATGACGAGCAGAGCGAACTGTACCAAAAGCTCAAGACCAGGGACATTCTTGCCACAAGGTACTTGGACACCGAAGCGTAGAAGACCCTCAGATTACTCGACGACTTGACAAAGACTCTAAAAAATATGGAAGTCGATAGGTTCTTCCTAAACTCCTGCCAACTTATGATTATATAACGATCTGATTTCTCAGCTCCCTTAAACTGACCAACTCGGAGGACAGCGTCTTCCTCAACTTCCGCCTCTACAACCATGAGTTCCACTAGAGCTTTGACGTATTCTGCGTTGTGTATGGTTTCCCTATTGCAACAGTGCAGAAGAAGAAAACAAACTACAAAGGAGCAGAAGTGTGGAAGTGGGTCACGGGAGAAAACCGCTATGTGCTTCGTCAAGCTAAGTACCCTTCTTTTCAGAACCCCACTATTCGTTACTTCCAGAAAGTTTTGGCCAACACCCTTTTCGGGAGATACCACACTAAGGCAAACGTTAGAGAGGCCGAGATGTACATGATTTGGGGACTAATCAAAGGGAAGAAAATCAATATGGGGCACATGTTTTTAGAATACATTTCCTGGCTAACCACCTCAGATATAGGGCCTATCGTCATAGGGGTTAATTACACCAATTGCCCCGAAATGCCGGTTAGATTTGTCCAAGTTGCGTGTAACAAGAGGGACGACCATAATTGATATATCCATCATGCTCACTATGAAGATCATTGCGATTAGGAATGGAAAATATGCCCTGGTCTATAAAGTGAATGAGACGTCCATTGAACTCACCAACCCAAAGCTCACCGATATCAACAAAGGGAAAAATTGGACTCTCTTCAAACCTAAGTAGAGTGCGTCTCACACCTCTACTGCCGCAACAAAGAAACCCACCACCTCTTATAGTAAAGAACCCTAGGTAACAACCCTTCTGACCCAACTCTTAATTGAGCAACATAAGGACTCAGCACTTCTAGAGGCACTCGTTCTCCAAACACGAAACCTGAAGGAGGACAATCGCCTGCTAAAGGAGGACATCTTCAGCAAGCTAGAGAAACTAAACAAAGTACCGGAGCAGGAAGACAAGAGCTCCGGGTCCGAGCTCTCCTCCACTTGAGCGGTCACTCTCCGTGGCTTGGCTGCAACACTGGGGACAGTGTTGGGTTAAGTCCGGAGAGGGGTCATGGTATAATCAAGCTCTCCTGTTAATTTTACAATCATACCATGAAAATCTTGAATTTTTATTGAATACATGTCATATGCTCTAGGTCTAGAATTTTGCTTGCTTATTGCTGCTATTGTTTTTGCTGATCTATCATCCTACCTTGAAACAATCGTTGTCACACCCTATCACCTGTTTGGAAAATATTGTGAGGTTGTGACTCTGTGTTATATTTAGCTAGAGTTTTAGTGATTCTTAGGTGCAATTCTGTTCAAGCTAGTTTGAGTCAACTGTAGTGTACTCTTGAATTTTTTTTTCAAAGTATGGATGTTACCCTATGTTGCGGTTTTTTCATTTGAAAATGCCGCGCCTTAATCTTAATTCAATTGCTTGATGACAAACGAAGGTTCAAGTCCGTAGAGGTTTGATGCATCGCATCAAGTGCATATTTTAGGTCCCTTTAAATTGTGATTCATATCATTTCTACATCATTTTGTGAAGCTCGAGTCCCATTTGTTGCTAAGTTCCAAACTTTGTCAATCACCCACCTTTATGAACTTAACCCTGTCATTCTATACATTTAGGACATTTTGATGCTGCTTTGAGCTTCTATTTCAGGAACTACAAAAAATGAAACTACACACCCCTGTTCGATACTGGATCACAATCTTGCACGAGGAAATCGATTGATGATAGAAGATGCCAAAGATGGAAAGGAATCTGCAATCTCATGATTGCCAGTACATTATAGACGAATCGGAAGGGAATAATCCTGAGCTGGACAAGAAGGACACCTGTCACATGGAGGCCACCAATATAAAAGGACCAGTTAAGGTAGGGAAAGGGCATCTAAAACATCTTTCCTCATATCATTAACCAGACAGCTTGCCATTCCACATTCCACCATCACCGGAAGGAGATCACCTACCATATTTGAACAAGGTCGCCGGAGAAGATGATGAATGACATCTGACGCCTTTTTGATCGACAACAGGAAGAACAATGAGAACCTCTGAACGTTACTCTGTTTGTTATTCGATGAACATGTTTTGTAACTAATAGGATAATCTAGAGTTAGCAGTAGGAGATGATGGATTTGGATTTCTATCTTGGTTTCTGAACTTGATTAAACTATTTTTGGCTTTCGTATGTTATGAAACTGACTTTCGTTTTCGTTATTGGATTGATTATAATGAAAAGTTTCAATTTTCTTGAGATTGAATGTGATTGACCCTCGATTCGATCTTCATTCTTGATACTTTTTTCTTCATCGGACGATACGTCCTTGACCGGAGGCATTCATGAAGGCAGGAGGTTGCGATATTTCTGTATCCGGTGAACTGTGTTTGAGTCACTGTTATCAAAGGTTTCACATCCTTGCGAGGAATCTCTCTTACTACCCTTAGTGTTTAGGATGTTGGAGGGCTAACCATCCCATTCACCTACACATAGTTGTATGGCGCGATCCATTATTGGGATTGCAGCCTTGTGATGCATGAACTTTATGCCGAAAGACCCTTAGTTCGGTAGCAACCATTTGACAATCCTAGATAGGTTTCGAGATTCTTCACAATCCTGGCCGCGTGACCGCAGGGGGAAAGTGATTTAGATCTCTTGAAAAGGAATCCATGATTCCTCTCTTCACTGAAATCAGATTTAGTATTTTAAATCTCATGTATTAATGTTGATCCAATCTGACATCTCTGAAGTCTGCTAGCTCTAGAGTTCCTTCACACCTTTCCTGTTATCTTATCTATGTAGTCATGATTTATAGTTATCTTATCTTATTTCTGCAATCATATTAAAAACCCCTAAAAATTAGATAATCTATATTTTTGTTATGTAGTCTAGATCTTTGTTACATTTACACCATAAATATTGCTGTTTTTGGCTTGTGTTTAGATCTTATGTTATTTCTCGAACATTGCTTTCGCCTCCTTGTGGATTTGATACCCTACGTATTGCACATGATGTTATGTATACTTGCATAATGTGTTGTGTTGTCTAGGACTTTTTAAAACTTGATCCTGTCTATTGAGATTCACAATCTTGCATTTACGTTGTCACAACCCTACTTTTAGGCTATGATAACCCGATTCTTAATATCACACTAGACCACTCCACATCAATAATTATTGTTCTCGTCATCAATTGAGTCTTCAACTCTTGAAAACTTTGTTCGCACTTTTGGGACCATATGAACTTCGTTCCTTTCCATGTTAGGTTTGTCAAAGGCAATGGGGTCTTCAAGAAGTCCTTGATAAATCACCTATAATATCTTGCAAGTCCCAAGAAGCTTCGAATTTCTCCAACATTATTTGGCGGTGTCGAGTTGGAGACGACTTCAACTTTGGCTGGGTCCACCATGATTCAATGGTTCGATACAATATACCCTAGGAACATGATCTTGTCTGGTTAGAATACATACTTGGACAACTTCGTGTATACCGCAAAGTCTCCAACATAATTCTGAGCACCCTATGCTCTTTTGGACTTTCCGAATAGATCATAGCATCGTCAATGAAGATGATGGCGAACTGATTTAGGTAGGGTATGAATACCCTATTCATCAGGTCTATGAACATTGCAGGTGTGTTCGTCAATCCGAATGGCATTACTAGGAACTCGTAATGCTCATATCTTGACCTAAAGGCGATCTTCGGTATGTCCTCCTCCACAACCTTGAGTTGGTGGTATCCACTCCTTAGATGAATCTTTGAAAATACTATGGCACTTGATAGTTGATAAAATATTGTCTATATGTGGTAGAGGGTACTTATTTTTTATGGTAGACTTGTTGAGCATCCTGTCATCGATGCACAACTGTAGTGAGTCATCCTTCTTCTTCACGAATAAGACCAAAGCATCTTAAGGTAAGACACTTGGTTTGATGAATCCTTTGTCCGATAAGGTGCCTTGGAGATGGGAGTTGTGCCTGATAGTAGCTCTATCTGAAAATCCACCTCTTATTGTGGAGGAAACCATGAGATATCTTTTGGTAAGACATCTAAGAATTATCTGACAACTTCTAGCTTCTTCCAATCCTTCTCCTTAGACTCGGTGCTGATGACACTGGCTAAGTATCCACTTCATCCCTTCTCGGGAATTTACTGGGCTTGGATTACCGACACCAACACCTTGTTGTCCTTTGACGCCGTTCCTCTGATCATTGCTTGTAGTTTGTTGCGTGTGCCGATGACAACCTTATTTTTTTGCATAGCAATATTGCATCATGGTAGGACAACTAGTCCATACCTAAGATGACATCACAATGCTTCATTGGAATGACTATCAGGCCTACTGAATAGTCTCTACCCTCCATTGTCTTTGGTACATCAGGGATGTACCTATTGGCATGAAGAGTGCTCATAGGTGTAGTGATTTCCGTCATGCATTTCATATCATGTAAGGGTAAGTCCATGTAGTGGCACAATTACTAAATATAAACAAGTGCGTGGCACCCGAATCAAATAAAATATTTGTAGTAAGTATAACTATAGGGTGTCTACCTCTGATGACATCATTAGTGTGCTGAGCTGTCTTAGCCTCCATGTTATAAGCTCGACACGACACTGCTGGGTTGGTACTATGCCTCATGGGATCGAGCCATCCATATAGCAAGTCAGACAGTCCCTGATGTAGTGTCTGTGCTTCCCGCAATTGATGCAGGCTCTAGTCTTCCTACGACATTCTCCAAGGTGTTGTCGTCCGCAATAGTTGCAATCCTCCTAAGTACCTGAGGTTGTTGTTATGGTGGTGGAGGTGCATCTCGAGGAGCATAAGGTCTTACATGATTGTCTCAGCGGTTGTCATGCCTATTAGGTCATTAATGCTGCCAATCCCACCTATCACTTTTGTGTGATATGCTATATCAGTACCTTTCCTTTGGTGTCCTTTAGACGCTCAACATCATCGCTCTCTAAATAGTTAGCTAGCTCAGAGGCATCATTGCGAGTCTTTCAGTTACCCCTAATGGTCTTGGTCCTCAGCTCAAGAGTCAAGCCTTTGACAAAGCAGTCAGCTCCCTCCTGCTCATCTTGCTTCAATGTCATGTACTTCTCGAGCTGAACAAATTTGTTCGTTACTGCTCCATGGTATTGCTACAGCTCTAGGAACCCTTATTACTTTAGACTGCGCTAGTATGCAATGAAATAGCATGTCTCAAAAGTCGTTTTGAAGCTTCCTTAGGCTATCACCTCTTGATTGAGGAACTTCATGACTTTGTTGGTCTTCCATCAGTCCTTTGCATCCTTGACCAAGCGAATGCACATCATAACGGATTTTCCTATCTTCAGAGCACTGTATAAGTGCAAAGGTCTCCTTAAGGGTGTCTATCCAACACTCTCCCTTGTCAACATCATCAATATTGTCGAACTCTAGAGGCAGGAGCTTCAGGAGAGATGTTGGATTGTGTCTTTTGGCATGTGCGACTACTGGCCTTGGTTTCCCATGGCCTGACCGCCCTAGGTCTCATTGTGTGCTTCTTCTTGATCTGGGTGGCTCTAACCTGATGGTTAACTGCACGTCTAGGAGCCATCTACATACATCATGAAAAAAATAATTAGCTTTTATCTTAAACCATAGTACCTTACATTAGCTTAACTTCTAATTGGCGTTGTGATTGCTCGTGATGCTTTGCACATGAGACTCTAATACAATGGGGCTTCAAAAGAGTCTTGGAATTAGGCTCTAATACCTAACTATAACGCCCCTAGAAGCACACCACATCACATGGTAGAATGCTCCCATGTGGACGTTACGACATCATACTATACGTTGACTTGATAGTTGATTATTTGACCAAACAACAACATGTAAAAATAAATAAAACCATAAAATTAAAACATTTTTCATAAAAATAAAATATGTGGAAGTCTTACATCAGATAAAATGTCTCAAACTAATACAACTCAATGTAAAAACAAAAATAAGAGACACTAAGGATCATTAATCATGTGCAAGCATCATCTAACATGAGCTTCAGCCGCCGAATGCCCCACTAGCCATCATATCACCTCAGATCACTGATCTATAGGATCTAAAAAAGGGAAAACAATTCTCCTATGATCTATAAAGCACAATATGTAAGGCTAAAAAATAAACTTTTATAATTAAAAAAAATGCATTAGGAATAAGCTAAGACTATAAAGAGTCAAAAATGAATTATTACTTAGCATCAATTTACCATCATCCATCAATCATCATTAATACTTTCTTTCCATTGCATGGAGAGTAAGCTATGACAATATAGTCAAACATTAATTATTCCCCTACCTTTGAACTTTCTTCATCTTTACTTTTGATCATTCAATCTTTTACTTTCATCTTTTATCAGTCATCGATAATCATAATCAATTATTATTCATCATGAATAATCAATAATCATCATTAATCATCAATGCAATATGAACAATGCAACTTTAGATCAATTGGTTATCTTATTTTGTTTATCCCATTAGAGTCTTTGAGGTGACTTTAAGGGTGACTTAAAGGGTGACTTAAAATGATGCATAATTCTTAGAGGTCTCGGCAATAGGTTAATGGAGTGCACAAGCCACGACCGATAAGGATACTCAAAAAAAATTTTCATTGCAAGGCATTCGTAGGCCCCATCCGGTCTTCAACATAGATTGGGACTAATAAGTTATTAATTTTATTAATTAACTTTCAGAACACAGTCCGTGCATTAAGCCAACATCGACCATGTCCGATTTCAACCTGGGTGATTTTCATGATCGTACCAATTAGGGTTCTTAATCTTCGGCTGACGCGGACCATGTTCGAATACGACATGGTTCACATTCCTCTTATCCATCAATTTATCCATTTAATTAATCTGGCACGTGCCCTACGTCAGGGTGACACAGACCATATCCGACATGTTTGGCTTTTGTGTTGAATACGCGGGCCGTGTCACAAAAGGACTCGGTTCGTGTTTATCCGTCTATGCGACCTGTTAGGGTTCACACCGACGGACGATGACCGTGTCCGAGGAGGACGCGAGCCATGTTTCATCATTCATGCCGAGATTCTACTACTTTTTTGGTGTAGAAAATATTAGAATATTCATGGTCGAACAATAAAAACATCCAGGTAATTAATCAGATACTAAACAACATGATTTAGGCCATAAACTATTTCCATCTAGCATAAAAACCTAGCGTGCAATTTATTTAACATAAACTATCTGAAGTGTCCGCCTGTGTAAATACCTATTCTTATAGGATTTGTTGTTTATTCTTTAATGCTTCTTGTCCTCGTTCCCTCAATTTCTACACTGTCCTTGGTATCCTTCATGTTGTCCTAAAGATTTGGCGTAAACTTAGGGGAAGAGAAAGAAAGAGAGAGAAAGAACTATGAGGGGGAAGATAGCTTTACCTCTACACTTGGTGAGAGGGAAAGAGAGAGGAGAGAGTTTCTACGGTGGCTAGAGCTTTGTGATTATAATAATTGGTCATGTGATTATGTGAATGATGTGAGTAAAAGAAAACTCAAATGGATCATATGACTAAGATGTAAGATGTAAGGATGTAAATGATTATGAACATGAACATAAGATGCACAAGTAGTTATATGATTCATGTATTGAACGCTTAATATATGTAATGCTTATGTTATGCAAATGGTTTCGTGCTTATGTTTATCTTGAAATGATCTATGTTTAAAAATTATGATAATTTTTATGATGGCTACAACATGATATGTATGTTGCATGATGTAGGTTGACATTTATATACTGTAATTGAGGGGTCTCCACCTCCCATGTTTCTAGATCTATGCAGGTCATGACAAATGATGGACTTGAAGATGGTTTGCTCTTGACGGTTTTAGTTTACACGTTTGTGTGTCTAGGTTTTGTAGGATCTTAAGTCATTACTTGTTATGTCTAATGAACTTAATTTTACCTTGATGAGTCGAATGAGCCTAAAACTCTTATGATATTATGGGTTTTATATATAGACATGGATTTATGCCTTTAGGTGGCAAGGCGTTAGATTTTATATGGATATGATTTTGTCCGTTATTGTGATGTCATGAGGCTTGTTATCATTATATGTTTCGGTTATGATATTATTTCTATTATATGTTATAGACTTGCTTGTGTTATAAATTCTTAGTCGACCCATGTATGTTTAAATCTCCACTTAGCATCGTTGAAAGCCCGTGTGGGCAAGGCTTGTGTGCACATTTTTGGGGTGTTACATAGCGGCTAGGAAAAGGTATATGTTTTTTCTGGTTTTTTTATCTTTTTTCCTAAACTAAATTTCCCTTTTTTTCCATCTTTATTACTATATTTGTAAACTGTTTGGGATGTTACAATTGTAATCTCTTTTTTTCGTTATTCTCACTTAAAGATAAATCTCATCACTGGTCCCTCTACTTTTACTTTTTAGTCCCTTAACTATATTTTGTACACTTCATGACTCTTTCCTATGTAGTCCTTTGATTGACCTTTATTTGTGTTTTGATTTTTTTATAGGTCAATATCAACCATAAAAAATATTACAACTCACAAGTTGCCACCATAAGCTATCAATTCCATAGAGTAATCGAAACACTAGTAAGAGCCTGGCAAAGGGACTACAAAGTGAAGAGTCACTATGGTCACCAAAATTTGAGTTTAAGGAACTAAACTACTCAAGAGCAAAAAAATTGGGACATAATTGTATTTTACTCCTCACATATATCAAGAAAGAAGAGTATAATACCTTAAACAATTGATGCAAGAAAATCCAAGAATTCTTCTGCATGACCTCTTAAGAGGAAATACTTGCATATAATAAATCATTAGGTGTTTCATGTTTTAGATTTAGAAAAGTGTAACTTATGATCATCAATGTAACTATTAATGTTTTTTCCTTTAAACACAGTAATGCGATTTAAATGAGTATATAAAGAAATTTGATAGCTAAAAGATTGGGATAATTTTATTAAATTGAAATTTGAAATTTCTTTTATGTAACATAAGTAATAATTAAGTAAGAAATATTAAATTCCTTATTAAATTTTACAATGATTTTTAATGTTAAACATAGTATCATGATGCCCATTTAATGTTTACTAATTTATTTAGAAATGTAACCATTCAAAAAAGCTCTTCCAATACTGACGCTTCTAGAATTAGATCTTATGACCTCTCCTACACAAGATTAAACCCCCTATGAATTGAACTGATGGTTGGTGGACTGAAGTGGTCAAAGGTTGAACCCTGACTAGGTGATCATCATATAAAACTTTGAATCCATAGCTATTGGAAGACATTTGTAACGCCCCCAGAAGCACATCCTGCCATGTGGTGAGATGTTCTCCTAGAGATCCTACGATATCAATGCTATGCTTTGACAAAATGATTGACTATTTGACCAATCAACAAAATTCACTATTTGACATAATGTTATAGCTCATGTGAGAAAATTCTTTGACAAAGACCATGTTCGAACCCTAAAATTACCATTTGACCAAGCATGTTATCATTAAGAACATGAGCAATAAATCAAGTCTGTGAGATATGAAATCATAGTCAACAATAATCAATGAACAATGCAATGTCATATGCTATCTTGCAGGGATCAGTACTCTGATTACAATGATTTCCTTTCATTACTCTAGATCAATGCATTAACTTTCTTTCTATTCCAATGCTCTAGGTTACTATAGTATGCTTTGGATCCAAGCGATGTTGACCCCCCATAATGAATACAATGATCTTGTTCAATGTGATACTATGCACTGAATTAATACTATGCTCTGAATCAATGGATCAATATTATGTGATGCTCTAATTGACATTCAACACTCAGGATCAATGTTCTTAATCATTGACTTATCCCATTTGTGACTTTGAGGTGATTTTGAAATGATTTTGATCAATATTATGCGAGCTATTAGGAAGTTCGCCAATAAAAGTTTAGTGGTGGTGCACAAATCACGACAAGGGCCCACAAGGGGGGAGGATACTCAAGAATCCTCTTTGTTGCAAGGCGGGCAAAAGGTCAGGAAATAGGAACTAAATAGCAACAGTTCTACCAATCCAACAATGTGATGATATAACTTTGGCTTCCAAACTCAACAATACATGATGACTTCATCTTTACTTTATTTATGTTGTTTAACCCTTTACCCAATATAAATCCTTATCATCACATAGGGAGTGTAGGGTTTTCAATGCAATGTAAAATACATGCATGCTTTAAAAAAAAATAGAAGGGGAATAAAAGTGCTCCAACGGCTCGACCTCTTCTATATGCAGCAAAAGTAGCACCTAGGTCAACTCAACCTGACAAGCTACCCAAAATCTGAAAAATTTAAAATAGAGTAGGGTGAGCAAACAACAAGCTCAGTGAGTGAAATAAAAGTATAACATAGGGGAACAATACAAGTGTTAAANCAGGCTTCATGACTCCATCAGCTTACAGACTCCTGGGCGTCCGCTCATGTCTCCTCCAGACTCCGGACGTCCTTTGTCTTCGCCTGATGTCCTCTGGTTGCCCGCTCTTAACCTGCGGTCGACCACTCTTCCACTGCCTTCTGCTCTGGGCGTCCACTGTCTCCTCCTGAGCCCTCTGGACGTCCACACTTTAGCTTGGCAGTCTTCCGGTCGTCCACTGTCTCCTCCTGAGCCCTACGGACGACCGCTCCCCAACTTTGTATAGAAAGTTTGTGTTGTTGAGGTCGCTCATTCATCAATCATAGAGCGACCTCCTTATTTCAGCCCTTTTCTTCCGGTCGCCCTCTCTTCATTTATGATCGACCGGTCTTCCTCTAATCCCCCTTCATATACACTCCTCCATTATCGGTCGCCCTCTTTACACTTTGGTCGACCATTTATGCTTCGCTGCTGCTCATCATATGCTCTTCCTCTGATGTTGGTCGACCGCTTATATCCTTAGGACGCCCACTGTACACAAATGGTTCTTCTGATATATATTACGTGTGCAGTGGTTTTCCATTCCTTTAGCTCAGGTCGACCGCTGTACTGAACTTGAATTTATCATGTTATAGAAATCAGCTCAAACAAGTTCATTAGTACATGCTGCTTCACTTACAAATTTGTGATCATTCAAAATATTCTCGGGATTCTAGATTCAACAAAAAAATGACTGCATATTACTTAAACTCTATAGAGATGCCACATCATTTTAAAAAAAATTAGCTGGAACACACTCTTTATTTATGTGGTTGCATCTTGCAATAAAAAATTTTTGACTGCATATTACTTAAACTCCATGGAAATTAAGTTGCAGCCAAAAAAATTTTGGCCGCATCTTGTAGCTACACTCATAAAGAGTGGGTACCACCTTATTTTTTAAAATATGAATGACACATCAATTTAAAAAGTGAGGTGAATCCACTCTTTATGAGTGTGGTTGTACCTTGCAATAAAAAATTTTTGACTTCATATTACTTAAACTCATATAGAGGTTAAGTAAGGTGTCGTCAAGAAATCTTTTTTTTTATTTTTAGCTAAGAAATCTTGACTGCACCTTGCAACCACACTCATAAACAGTGGATTCCACCTCACCTTTTAAAATATGATATCACATCACTTTAAAAAATGAGATAGAGTTCATTCTTTATGATTGTGGCTGCAACTTGCAACCAAAAAATTTTAGCTGCATATTACTTAAACTCATATAGAGGTTAAGTAAGGTGCAACCAAGAAATCTTAACTACACTTTACCGTGCAATCACACTCATAAAAAATAGGTCTCATCTCACTTTTTAAAATATGATCTAATATTACTTTAAAAAGTAAAGTGAGGTCCACTCTTTATGAGTGTGACTCAAAATTTGTTCGATGCATATTACTTAAACTCATATAAAGGTTAAGGTGTAGCAAAAAAATCTTGACTGCACCTTACAGCCACACACATAAAGAGTGGATCACACATCATTTTTTAAAATATGATATCACATATTTTAAAAAATGATGTGGGACCCACTGTTTATTAATGTGATTGCTCTTAGCAGCTAAAATTTTTTTACTACTTATTACTTAAACTCTACTCATATGATATATATATATACATATATATATATATATATATATATATATATATGTATATATTCTAAAAAACA
>LTAE01003875.1:14439-34962 GCA_001647135.1 Pontederia paniculata | reverse complement strand
ATATATAGGATGACGATTAGTATATTCTTTTCCAAATTTGATTATGTGATTCATCATAAATCAGTATTAGTTTATTTAAAGTTGAATAAAAAATAATATTAATATACTGAAATGTGTACTAGCAATTTTCAGAAAAGTTTAAAATAGGGACTTGACTAATTAACGTTGATTTCTATGTTATTTTATTTATAATGTTAAATATATATTTTTATTTTACAAATGAAAAAATATTTTATTTATAAATATAAATATATTTAGTTTTACTCTTTTTTAGGGCAAGAATTAATTAGTGCCATAAATTATAATATTTCATTTTCTCTCATATTTTCACGTAGACGGTAGATCTATTAATACTCACTTATAGAAGCGGACTGCACCGTAAAATACATCGCCACCCACTTTTTTTTTTATCAAACTATATATAACTACACTTTATTTTATAAATTAATAAGCTTTACTTTAAATAAAATAATTAATAATATGATAAGTCTATATTAATAATTCTACGTAACAATATAATAGAGGTGGATTGCTATTATTTATAGAGCTGCACACTTATATCCTCGTAAGTTTAACATAGAAAAATATGAATAACAAAATGTTTGAGATGACTCATGCGACATAATCTCCTACTAATGATCCCTTAATTAAGCCTTTGTTGTCACTGAAAAATCAGGTGATGGTAAAAAAATATAAGTAATTAATGAGATATCCGGCCTACTTAATTTGCATAAATTAAAGGAAAGGGATCGGCCGCCAGAACACGATGCATTCGTGAGCAAATATCTTTTTCATTCACCAAAAGGAATAATTTGTTTATGTATTTAACTATTTTGAATTTTCGCCGATTCTGACTACTTTCTAATGATCGAATAGGTATTATTTTAGCGGCTATTTTTTCTATTCCTATATGAAAAATAACTTTTTTTTTTAAAATCATACAAGACAATAACTATTAGTATTAATATTTTGTTCGATCGTCATCTCACTCCTGCGTTTGGAAGCATTCTCTAACTAATTTAGTTCGCATTGGATTGCATGCCAAATAAAACCTTTAATAGATTTATCAAATCCAATTCTTTGATTAAGATCAGTCATTTTTTGTAAATGATTAGATATGAGCTCGATGATAAACTCGAATAAAAGAATCCCAAATTTAATTTTTATCAATATATTCTTTTAATTTATGTATTAGACGTAACTCCTTTAGTAAGTTTTTTTAAAAAAAAATTGAGTTGAATTCTCAAACTAAGATGGGACAGGAGTCATTTTTCAATCCAAATTCCACCGACGTATGATAACAATGTCAATTTTTCATTTTATGTGTTTAGAATTGAAGTTGATCAAGATATAATAATCTTTGCTAAAAGAAAATTACGCATCGACAAGAAAAAAACATTAATGTGTTCCATCGTCACTTGCATAGTATCAGCAGACATGGGTATAAATAATACTTCGCCGAAACATCAACAAAGATTAAACATTTCTGAGTCCACGGTGAGTCCCATAATGAATTTTAAAAGAGATTTATTGTAACGCCTTTAAATCGCCACCTTAATATTTTACTAGGGCGAGGATTTGACAGTGCTACATGAAAGGTTCAATGCAATATGATAATTACATATCATGCACCAAAAATATAATAATCATATATCAACTATCTATCTAACGATGAAAGTAATTAAAATATTATTACAACTCATTTATCAATTGAGAAATACAAATTAATCTCACAACGAAAACTTTTATATAAAATTAAAGCACAAAGGACTCAATCTCCATATACATCAATGATCCACGTTGATCCTCAACATAGAGGTCACATAATATATCAATAATTATACATATGTCTTGACGATAAGTCCAAAGGCTAAAGACACAAGGACTCGATATAATAATATAAGATAAGAGACTCGATGAACCCTAATATGTGCAACTCTCTGCACGGATCGAGAGCACATGGGAGAATTCCTTGAGTTAGAATATGTAGAGTACGACACTATCCTATGATGAACGACATAACAAACACATAATATCAATGTATAAATAATTCAATTATGATCAATATTCAATTTAAATCTTATCAATATTCATTTTTCAATTCATCAATAGTGACAAGATCATTAATAGCATTGTTCAATTATTAGTTCGATAACATCTTATCAATTCAATATCAATATAGGCATGAACATCAATAACATCATTTCATATTAATGCTCAATTCAATTAAGTTCAATTCAATTAATAGTTTCATGACCAATTTAATTTTTATGTTCAATGGTTCAATATATTTCAATCATCAATCAAGTTGTGAGGTTATTATTTCATGGTGCAATGAAGGACTAGCTAGCATGTACATCGACCATAAGGCTAGCTACGCTTGGGTCGTCATTGCACCCGAGTGGTTTCACCAAAGATAACCATGTCCCGATGTCTAGGGTCAATCAATCAAATTTATATACAATCTACCTGATGATGCGATAGAGCCAAGTCTTTCTTCATGTCGCTTTTAATTAAATCTTTTAACCATATTTACGACTAAGCATGCAATTCCATATGTGAGATTTAAATACCAAACAATGTTTTTATTATATGAATATGAATCCTAATTTGATTGTGATAGTCAACTAGATTTCTTCAACATAAAAGCACAAAATGTAATTCACATGATAAGTGAGTCAATTCATCAAGAAACAAGAGAATAAAGATAAACAATTTAAATCACTAAATAGTTCATATAAAAAAGTAAATGATGTTCATAACTCGTGAATATTCTCTCGCGAGCGTGATGAGAATTTCATGTCATTACACAAAATGCATATCTAGTTTCATCCTTCACAATCCATGAAATGATTTTTCACGGTTGTGAATTCAAGGTGTTCATAGGCGTGAATGGGAGCTCATGACTGCTACCGAAATGTGATTCTTCATGACCGTGAGTTGAACCTTCACGAGCATGACTCGAGAGTTCACGGGCATGAAACATGGGTTCACGATCGCTAAAAAAGGTCTCATTTCATTTTCTTGACCTCACGAGTCGTGAAATGGACTTCATGACTGTGAGGGCCAATTCATGACCATGAGATTTTTCTCACGGGTCATGAACCTTGTCCTGGTACCCAAATTTGATGATTTTTAGGGTTTACTTCCATATGCTAATTATCACTCATTCTAATATGTGTCTACATACATTTATAATAATAAATCTTGAATTTTATTCAATTTCAAATGCCTAATCTAACAACCGATAACCTTAGGTTTCATCGTTCATTGTAACCAATTAGGGCTTCCATGTAAATATAGGTTTCCATGTTCCAATCATAGTTAATTCATCCATAGCAACATGTATCACATGAACAAGCTAATCAATTTCATATCTAATCCGTACATGCATAGACAAGAACAATTAATCAATTTAATCAATCAATTGCCCTTCTCCCAACTTCATGTACAAGACCATAGTCTTGATGAAGCACCATCTAATCACAAATGAAATGATGTCAAATTATAATTTGGGAGAAGTGAATCTCTCTATACACCTTAGAGTTCTAGAGCTAAAACTCTTTTCTTATTCTCCTTTTAATCTTTGCTCCTTCTATTTCTTCAACAACTAGAAGTCTCTAGGTCTTCTTTTTCTTGCCTTCTAGTCCCCTTTCTTTTCCTTCAAGCCCTCTCATGGTGACATCATCATGAAAGATTTGGAGCTCCAAACCCTTGCTATTGGAGGGAAAGAGATGGAGTCTAAGAGAGAGAGAGAGAAGAGAGCCGGAAAAATGAGGGTTTATGACTGATTTTGAAGTTTATATAAGTAGGTCTAGATGGATTTTGTACGAGTATTTGGTACAATGGGCCATTTGACCTCTTTTCTTTTATTTTTTTCTGAGTTATTACATTTACATGAAAAAGAAATCATCTAAAAAAAAGATATCTAGTGAGAATTGCATGTATAGTACAATATTTTTGTTGTATTTTAATTCAAGAATAAATTTATATGACTCCTTGTGAAATACGGCTTTACAATAATTTTTTTATATTATCTATTATTTTTTCTTCATATAGAAAAGAGAACTCCAACTATTACTCGAGGATTTAACCCAATTAAAAGTGAACATTGAATTTTATTTCTCTTGTGTGTGTTGATTATTTTCTCTCATTTGTTTCTGGTAAGAGCTTTCTGCATCCAATTAATTCATCCTCATGCTTGTGTTGCTTCTATTTCTTACTTTTGTTATTTCATGAGCTTGTGTATCTAACATTAGTTGGAATGTGTTAAATTAGATGTTTCATCAATAATCTTAAAATTGTTAAAAAGTGCAAGTCGGTATCATATTGATATGAAATGTAGGTAGAATATGAAGTGAATTGGTTATATAAGAGAATTTAATCATGTTTCTTAACCATGTCTCGAATTTGAATTTTGAGATGAGTAATTCGAAGCAGACATTAGTCTCACGAATTCCTAAATTTTATCATAATTAAAAAAACAAAAATATTTTCGAATATTCATGCTATCTGATGGAAGGAATAACCTAACACTTATTTCGGAGAGGAGGGTTTCAATTCGGATACATGACCAGGTGGTCTTGAGTGCACGTTTGACGACCCGTATTTTGCAAGGTCTTTACCAACATTTCACACGTGTCATGCATGTTCGTATAATATTATGAACATATTCACTTACTCATGAAAAAAAAATTAATAGTTACCCCATGTAACATTATGTACATGAACATATCTATAAGCATTCAACATTATGCTACTTAACTAAATCATTTAGTTTAAATTCCAATGATCAACATCATTTGTAAGTCCACATATTCTTTCAATCCAGTGAACTGTTCATTAGTTGGTGTTTGCTACTGATTTCTACAAGGATAACAACTACAGCCGATGGATTTGGATGTTCAGTTGTTCACAAATTAATCTCACAACTGATATATGGAAAACTTGAAAAATCAGCAGATTGTGACAACATCAAGAGCTGCAAATTATTGTGAAGCTTCAAGATCAGAATTTAAAGGCATTTCTGTCCTATCAGGAAAGCCACCTAATCCTTAATGATTAAACATTTCTGCTGTAAAATGTCAATCTCACATCACATGGATTCAGAAACCTTCATCAGTTCAGAAGAGAATAATTATTGCAGTATTAACAGTTGACTTTAACAAATGAGTTGCCATATAGTGATTTAACTACAGACTACTTCTCATGTTTAAGATCTAACATTTTCTGAATCCATGACACCAAGTCAATACGTATTTAGGCATATTTTTCGCGAATCCAATCGGCCCGCGGATTACCTAGCTAATTTTGGTCAGGCATCAAATTGCGATGCATTTTGGATCTTTTGGTAATAGATAATGTAATCAGTTTTTTAAAAAAATGCATTGTGACCTCGATATCTGAATGAATTTCCAATTATTACTGTAAATTTTCAGACTTCTGAATATCAAAGTTCAAACTTCAAACATTCTCTCGTTGCAGATTCTCATTTTTGTTGTCTTTCCTAGGAAACAAATATTGGAATACACAGTGTAGATGAAAGCTGTTTCCCTAATTATAATGAGACGTGTACGTATATATATATGGCGTTTCTTTTTATATGATGAGAGCTATCTGTTTGGATTTTTATCAGACACCTTGCTGAATTTTTTTTTCTTTTTTTTGCTTCAGTGAGACCAATTCAAAGGTCTCTACGGATTCTGAATATTTTCGTCCATATATTTTTTTTCTCATATTTTTCATCCTATCCATCAATCCAGCTGTTTTCCATGATCACAGACTACTTCATCTCCATCACAAATTAGCTAAATTTTTACTGATTATTAATATTAGAGAGAAAAAAGAAGTTCCATGCATAGTTACCAATTAATTTTACTCCATGCATAGTTCCACTAAATAATAACTCAACTAAATGGCTGTTCAGGAGCTCTTATCAGAGAATCAGGAAACCGCGTTTTCGGTGGAGCAAAAGGAAAAGACACCCAACTACACGAACTAAAACAAACACTGCAATTTGTCTACTTTAAATTTAATATCAACTACAAGAACTAAAACAAGGTAGGAACATATTCACCTACCTATCTAACTAAATTCTGTATAAAGAAAAAAAAAACAAAAAAAGAGCATAGGAAAATTATGGTATACGTTTTATACATTACGGATTAAGCTATCACACATTATATTTTTAAATTATACATAAATATATATAATATAATATAAACATACACTATAATGTTTGCACTACATAATTCTTTTACACATGAAATGAATAAAAGCATAATTGTCAAATCATTATGATTAAAGAAAAATAGTTCTAAGAGCAAACTAATCAATAATCTATGTAGAACTCGATCAATTCCTACTCCCAACAAGGGACTGTGATCAAAGGAAAAGGATGGTCAATATCTCTCCACTTTTTTTTAAACTTTATACTTCAAACAGTACCAAACCACACTACTTTGAAAACTACATAATGTGATAGTAATCAAATGTTTAATGGAGCCATAGTATTATATATAATAATACTATGACATAGTTGATGAAATGATCAAAGTAAGCTGCAGTGGCAACATATATATACAATACATCAAAAACAAGTTTTCCAAACTCACAACACATGAAAAATATTTGCTGCATGCACGCGGCAAATTAGTAACATGAGCAGTATGATCTCAAGGCTCCACCTCCTGCAAGGGGTCCTAATTCTTCTCCTGTGCAGCCCTCTGTTCTCCCATGGCTACGCCCCTACCAACTCGAGGCTGGACAAGGCCTACACCGCTCTGCAGGCCCTCAAGCGCACCATCACCTGCGACCCCAAGGGCATAACCCACAACTGGTGTGGCCCTCACGTCTGCAACTACACCGGCGTCTTCTGCGCCCCGGCGCTGGACAACCCGCACGAGCTCACCGTGGCCGGTGTCGACCTGAACCATGGCGGGCTCTGTGGGACGCTCCCGGAGGAGCTGGGTCTCCTCTCCGACCTCGCCTTGTTCCACATCAACTCCAACCAGTTCAAGGGCGGCGTCCCCAAGTCCTTCGGCTGCCTCAAGCTGCTCTACGAGCTGGACTTGAGCAACAACCTCCTTGACGGGCCCTTCCCCTCCGTCGTGCTCGAGCCGCCGTCCCTCCGGTTCCTCGACATCCGCTACAACCGGTTCTGCGGCGATGTCCCGAGCAGGTTGTTCGATCTGAAGCTGGACGCCCTCTTCATCAACCACAACCACCTCACGCTCAACCTGCCGGACAACATCGGCAACTCCCCCGTCTCCGTGCTGGTCATCGCCAACAACATCATCAAGGGCTGCTTCCCGAGGAGCCTGTTCAACATGAACAAGACCCTGAACGAGCTCATCATCATGAACAGCGGCCTGACGTCGTGCCTGCCGCCGGAGCTCGGGAGGCTGAACCAGCTGACGGTGTTCGACGTGAGCTTCAATAATCTTGTCGGGCACCTGCCGGAGAGCATCGGGCAGATGAAGAAGCTGGAGCAGCTCGACGTTGCACACAACAAACTCTCCGGCGCAATCCCCACGACCATCTGCGAGCTGCCGTATCTCAAGAACTTCACGTACTCGTACAACTACTTCTGCACCGAGCCGGAGGTGTGCCTGAAGAAGGTGAAGAAAGTCGACGACCAGAAGAACTGCATACCGTTCCGGCCGAAGCAGCGATCTTCGGAGGAGTGCCACACCTTCCTGTCGCAGAGGCCCGTCACCTGTGACTGCAGGGGGTGCATAGTGCAGCCGCTCCCGTCCCCGCCACCGGCTTCGCCGCCGCCACCGTATCACTACTGAGGCCCATTGATTGGTTGCAGTGGCAGGAGAAAATATCCCGTGTATTAATTACTGTCAAAATGGAGTTTAAAGGTGATTATTAATAATTGTGGAGGTATTAGAAAGCTGTGGAGTGTGCAGTACTTCTTAGTGAACACTTTTTAATTTTTTTTGTGACATTTCCTCATAATTATTCATCCATGTATGAGTTATACTCAAATATACTTCATCAAAAGAAAAAAAAATTACCATCTTAATATTCCAATTACAGCTATATGTAATCTATATTTATGGAAAAATAAACAAATAAATAAGAAATTTCTGATGAAGTTTTGATCTGATGTTGTAAAAATATGTGTCATGGTGAATATTGGTAAGAGAATGAAAACGTGCCCCTCAATTTACTACCAGTTTCAGTGAAAATTACTATTCAAAGGAACTTAACAAAAAAAAATCTTACTTTATTCATGATTTTTAAATTAAAATATGAAGAACTAATATTTGACCTCAAAATTCTAAGAACTGGTTGAGTTCTAATCAATGTTATTAAAATTGAACCGGATCGATCGGTTTAATCGTGAACCGACATCTGATCCGGTCCGGTTTTAGTATAAAAACAAGGAAAAATCGGTGAACCGATGAACCGATCAAAAATTAAGTTCAATGATAAATTTGAAAAAAAATATCAAATCAACGTAAAAATCTGTTATAAAAATGGAAAGATCTTTTTGACAAAGGAAAGTAATTGAAACTAATTAGGAAATACAAAATTAGAAATAAAAAAAATTGTGGAAGAAAAATAAATAAGAAAAAAAATGGAAACTAGAAATAGAAAAGGTATAATAATAAATGAAAGATAAATAAAATAATAAAAAAGTTAACAATAAATTAAATTAAAAACTAACATGACTTATTAGTATAATACTAATAATATTAGTCATCATTATTTTTAGGTAAGCAATTTCTAGAAGGAACATAATTGACAAAAATAAAATTTAAAATATGAAATAAGTGAGAGGAGAGTAGATAAGGAAAAATCATAAGATATGAAAATAAAATACTTTCAAGTAATATAGAAAGAGAGCTAATAATAATTCGGGTCAAATAATTAATATAGCATTATTAGTGTTATATAAAATAATTATATATCAACCATCATGATTTTTTTGTAAGCATTATTTTTTTTTAAATATAATAAATAATTAAAAAAATGNTCGGGTCAAATAATTAATATAGCATTATTAGTGTTATATAAAATAATTATATATCAACCATCATGATTTTTTTGTAAGCATTATTTTTTTTTAAATATAATAAATAATTAAAAAAATGATTCAACTCAAATCAAGATGAAAACACATTGTAAGAAGTGGAAGAAATTAAAATAAAAAAGGAAACATAGAAACACTAGCAAAAATGAAAATACAAAGATAAAATAAATATAGGAAAATAATTGATAGGAAAAATTAAAAAAAGGAGGTGATAAGAAATAAAAATAAAGTGAAATAAAAAATAAAAGTGATTCAAAATAAACTAAATTAATAAGAGATCATTATTTTTGTAAAATAATAAATAAAAATACTAATATATCAATCACCATCATTAATAACCATTCAATAAATACAAGTTTATATTATATCTAATTTTTAGTAGGTACTATTATATTTTTATATATTATATAGCATTAGTAGTACTATATATTATAAATTATTATAAATAGTATTATTTTAATAAAACTCGGTTTATTTCGGTTAAACCCGATTGAACCGATCTAATTGCAACTCAGTTGAACATCCGGTTCGATCTTCGATCTGGTTATGAAAATATTGATTCTAATACTACCTAATATATTAATTTTCAAGGTTCAATCTAGGTCAAGAGTGACAGCCTGGTTTGCACAAATAAGATGACTGCTTCTGGTTATGGGAAAGAAGCAAAGTTGACATATTTATCGATTTATTATGTGATTGTGTTGCAACACTTGGTTTGTATCCAAGTGGAATTATGTTATTATTTTTCAGTTTAAGGGGGGACTAAAACTATTAGTTATGTTATCTGTTTGTAGTTACTTTTCAGGTAACTTTTAATTAGAAAAACCGGCTCTGATTGAAATTTCTAAACGTCATTATTTTTGCTTCCTGCTATAATTTTAAAATCAGTGTGCGCTTAGTCTTAATCGAACCATTAACTCCTAAAGAAAGAAAAAAAGAACAAAATACTAATAGAGCTATCTTATGCCAAAACCATATACTTAGATAGATAAGTATGTTCAAAGGCACTAACTTTGGGTAATTAACAAAAGTGAGCAGCTAATTTTGATTAGTCCTAACATTAATGTACAGACTCATATGAAAGTCATCAGCAAAAATTCTGCATAATATTACTGCTACTAACTAGGACAGGACAACACCATGAACTATTACATCCATACATCTTTGAGATAATACGCGCTGCATGAGTTATTGCTTCCATTATATGAAGCTGCATATCATCAAAGTGACAGTAGAGAGAGAGAGAGAGAGAGAGAGAGAGAGAGAGAGAGAGAGCTAGTCATCAATGTCTGCCTTAGGCCTCATGCAACCACAAGAAGATCCTTTCTTCTGCCTCCTGCTGTCTCTCCTTCCATAGAGGTAATGTTTCAGAATCACTCCTGCATTTTTGTCCACAGCTTTGGGTCTGCCAGTGGTGCATTCTTCATCAGTCTTCAGCAAGCTGTACTGAATTTTCTGCATTTCCTGTTCCAGCCTTCCAATCTTTTCCGAAACCTTCCTTGCTCGATCAGTAATTTGCCTCCGGTTTTTACTTCCCTCACCTTTCTTCTCAATAACTTCATCGTCAGGGAACTCGGACAAGTCTTCAACTTTCTTTGTCAGCTTACTGTTGGTGTCAATCAGCTTTGAGATGGTTCCTTCAGCTTCCTTCAGCTGTGCCTTGACAGGGTTTAGTTCGGATTTCGTCAAGTAGTTGTTCTTATCAGATGGTTCAACATTTTTCTGCAATTCCTTAACGCAAGCATTAAGAACCAATAACCTGTGGCCATCAGAGGAGAGCCTCTCGATGACCCTTCTGTTCCATTGTTTATGGGTTTCATGTTTTCTGTGCAGCATTAGTTTGTCCACACCCAACTCTTTCTCAGCTATCAGTTCAAGCAAAGGACATCTACCATCCTCCGTCCCTAAATGGTGGCATGCTGTATCATCATCCACAGTTACCAGAGGAGCTTTCAGCTTCCGATTACTCCAGCTTACTTCTGATGTTCGGCATAATTCAGATTCTGACATGTGATCATCAATTTCATCAGCATTTGCAGTATCCCATATATCAGAAAGATCTGCATTGCTGCACCTCGAAGAGTTTACAATAACATCAAGCTGGATGTCTTCACGCTTCAGTTTTGACATTTCACTTTGTGGAGTCACAGTTGATGTTAGTCCGGCAATTTCTTTCCATGCGGACTTCAAGCTAGCAGCTGAGTCTAGCCCTTCAAACTCCAGAAAACCAGATTCCATCATCACCTTCTCGAGTACTTCAATCTTCGAATGCAAATCTTTTAATTTTAGGAGATCTGGCGCTGTGCCACCACGACTTGAAGTTGGTTCTGGACTGCACTTGTTAGAAGACTTGAACTGGCCATCCTGAATATCATACCAACTTTGTTAAGTTTACTATTTATCAACTAAGCTTCATAAGTTTCTGTAACATAATCAAGCTAACATTCTAGTTTCACAGTTCAAATAGACATAAAAAAGTGTTCATCTACTTTATTTCTAGACCTGAACATGATATTGACATGGTAGAAGCCAATCGATAAGTTTGAATTTGTTAAAATATGAGTCTAGAGCTTGTGACATTATTTATTCATAGGTGCAAAAAAGGTCTCATTTTCCTTTTTTTTATATATCAGGTGTGGTGCCTTGCCTGTGACGTGGTGCACTCTTCCGGTAGAGACATATCATTCCACATGGACCTCAACAGAAGCAAAAATGCTTTCAACTCTGCCATTAGACCTCTGTTTTCCCTTTCAAGAGCAGTAAGCTTCTCCTCCAGCTCATTGATGGTGTAGTTGCTTTGTTTGATCTCCTCTTGTAGAAATTTAATCCGCATCTTGTTACTTGTCTCAAAGAGCTGACATGCTTTGATAAGTTCATGCACCTTTACTTTGAACAATCTAGCATTAATCGTCACAAGTTGGATGTCAACAAGTGCTGATGAAACTTCTGCATCGGAGCACTTGTGCTTATCTGTTTCACTCTTCAGGGCAGATGTCAAATACCTTTCTCTTATTCTGAGCTCCTCAGATTCTGTTTGCAGTCCTCTTAGTTCTCCCTTCAACACCTCATTTTCTTGATGAAGATATCCAATATCAGTTTCCTCGTTGGAACTGTTCTCCGTTTCATCTTGTGTCACCTTACCCATATCAAGATCCAGTTTATGATCACTATGATTTCTATATAAACCGGTATTACTGTCTTGTGCGCTTTGCAATGTCAAATTTGTTTGAGACAAGTCCATATTGTCTGTGAGAAGCATTCCTGCATCCTTTTGTACGCTATTCTTGTGATATAGAAATCTGTCATTGCTAATATCATCTTGGGATTCTATCAAACCTTCACAATTTTCCATTTTACGTTGTGATTCCTTGATACGGTTGCTTCCAGCGTGCAGCATTATAATATTCTCGTTGATTGTTCTGATCTGCTCGTCAAAGTCCTTTTGTACCTCATGAAGATAGCTTCTTTCGTTGCTTAGAAGTTGCAACTCAGTTCCTTTTTCAGTAATGGAACTTTTCAATACCAGGGTAAGGCAATCCAAGGCCACAACATCAGCAAGGATGATGCTATTCTCCTTTTCAAGTTTCTCCTTTTTCTCACACAAGCGGTGAAACTTCTCGGATAGTGAATGATTTTCCTCAGACATATTAGAGACTACCATCTTCAGTGAGAAATGTGCCTGTTGTAAATCAGATAACTCCCTGAATAGAGTATCAACTTCAGCCTTCAATGCTTCCTCTCTTTTATTGCTAGCTTGCACCTCCCCTCTCAGCTGTTCATTCATCTTATGGAGTTTGTCATTCTCACTCTTTACTTCAGCCAAATCATTGATCCTTGTGATAGATTCTCTCCCAAGGGCAGCCTTTTCTGATAGTAGCTCTGCAACATATGCTCCAAACTGCTCTAAAAGTGTGAGGACAACAGATTTCTCAAGAAGTAAATGTTGCTTCTCATCCTGGGTTTCTGAAATAGTGCGTAGTAGCTGTCTAATCTCATGCAATATAAGTTGCATGAGGACTTCATCTTTGACATGATCTGAACATACCTTTTCCAAATCGATCTTAAGCAACTTCATAATTAAATGAATCCACTCTTTCAGCTTTTCATTATGCTCCGTCAATGATGTTATTTTTTCCTCTTGAACATGGCATTCCTGCTCAAGATGAGAAATTATGTTCTCTGTACATCTTAGAGTGTCTTGATGCTTCTGAGTTCCAATAGAAAGATTTGAGCTCCCTTCTTTCATGTCCCGTAAGCACCTTTGCAAGATGAAGATTTCAATCTGAGCATTCATGATATTAAGCTGCTCCAGTTCTAGTTCCTCCTGCCTTTGCTGACCTTCCACTTGAAGCAGATGAATCTTTTTAACGAGTGCATGCAGCTGTGCATTGCTAGACTTGATAAGTGCACTATGCTCCTCCTTTTCTAGTCTAAGTAGCCCCTGTAGCTCTTCTACCTGTCGTAATGTTAACTCTTTCTCCTTTTCCAGGTGTGAGTGTCTTCCTTCTAGTGAAGCATACCTGATCTCCAAATTCTTCAGACTGTCTCTAATGGTTTCCACCTGAGACCACCAATTTTGTAGTAAGACAATTTAATGCAGGTAGTACAAACTTTTATAAACTAACTTATGCCCATTCAATCAACAGACTTTACTAGGAAAACCTTATGCTGGTTTCAAAAATAGAAAGGACATGCACATGAATATGCACCTGAGATTTAAGAGTGGCTTTTTCGCAGAGAAGGTTAGATTTTTCAACACGAAGAGACTGACAAGACTGTTCCATGCCTTCCAACCTTCCCTTGAAACCATCAAGTTCAGCATTCATGTCAAATAAGGAGTTCTCTAAAAATGTGTTTTCCCTTGAAAGCTTCTCCATATTCTTAGAGAAAGCTTCCACATGAGATACAAGTAGAGCTTTTTCAGCTTGGTTAATGGAAATCCTTCCCTGGAGATGATAACAAGAGTCTTCCAATGTCTTTATCCTCTCTTGTAATCTTTCTATCTCATTGTTTGCCTTGGAAATGGAAACTTCTAAACTGTCATTCTTATCTGAAATTGTTTCTATATGCTTTAAAGTCTGCAAATGGACTTGCTTTTCAGCCCCATGTTTCTTAATGGTCTCTTTCAACTCAAAATTTCCATCTCTCAACTCTTGTATCATAGCTTGAAGGAACTGCACATTCAAATTAACTGCATGTACTTCCTCCATTAATATATTATATTTCCTCTCCAGATCATTTTTGTCCTCCTTCAGACAATCAAGCTCCCGCTGGATAGCTGATTTTTCCTCTACCCGGTGATTGAGTTCATCCTGAAGTTTTTCATTTAAACCTCTTAAGGAAATTATCTCATCTTGCAGATTTATTATCTTCAGAGCAGACAAAAACTTTTCTTCAGTCAAGTTGTCATTTTCCTCCCTAATATTCTGTAGTGCTTCCTCTAAGTTCGCTTTACTCACTTGTACATCCTTCATCTTGTTGCCACCACTTCGAATCTCCAGCGCCAAACATTTCATCTCTTCTTGGCATTCAGCAAGCTGTTTCTCAACAGAGTGGCAAACAAATTCATCATTCTTCCTACATTGTTGCTCATCTTTCAAGGAGACACTGAGCTGCTCCAGTTCTTCTTCTTTCATCTTCAGCTCTGTCTCTTGCTCTTTTATTCTTTGCTTTAGCCTGTCCATTTCAGAAATCAAGGCTTGGTTGGACTTCTCCAGTGATAGACTTCGGGCCTTTGCAAGGTTTAAAACTTTAACTCCGCTTACCATCTCACTATTGAGCTTCTTGAGGTCTGCCTGCATGCAAGAGATCTCATTTTCCAGGGTGACTACTCTTGTCTTGGATTCTTTGCATTGAGATAAGGCATCAGCTTTCTGAATTTTAATCCTGGAAGACATTTCTTTCAGGTGGTTAGCTTCAGATTCAGCCTTCTCAGCTCTTGTCAACTCTGACGTAATTCGGTTCTTAAGGTCCTGATTCTCCTTAGAGATGTCGACAATTTCCTTCTGCAATAACTTCCATTCTGAACACTTCCCTTCTTTCTCTCGAACGCTCGAGTCTTTACTTGCAGACATATGATCCAATTGCTTCACAGTGTTCTCCTCAGATGATGTATCAGTTTCATCAGAATGGTTTTTTGTTAAGTCATGATTCGATAATGCACTTAAATCTTTGTGCTGCAAATGATCTGGGGCAAATCCGCTGTGAGGCATTGCAAGGTTATGTGACTCTGCATCAGTTGAAGAAGATCCTGGTGAAGGTTCATCAGAGAATTCGAGCGGGATTCCGTTTGGAAAAGCTTCAGCAATTTTCCGATGAACCTGACGAAGTGCGTCAGTAGCTTGATCATATCTTTCTGCTAATGCACGATATGCTCTGTAGAATTCCTCCACCAGTTTCATAAGCTCAGGGCGATTTTGGTAGAACATTTCTGCTCTTTGTGCAAAAGAATCAGCATCATGTTCTAGAAGCTTGATCATAATCTTGACCTTGGCATCAATATCTGTTAGGAATTCAATGTAGTGAATTAAATGGTGATGTTATTGATGAAAAGAAATGCTGCCAGTATTATATGCTCCTCTACTTCATTAATAAAATGTTGGATAAGACCGGGAAAAGAAAACCAGTAAACAACATATCAGTCTAGACGGTAATGGCAATACAATTAAGCTTCAAACCTGAATTGTTGCACAAGATGAAGAATGACACCAAATAGTCAAATCATGAAACAAAAGATGACAACATTTAGATATCCATTTCTGAAGAAAAATGTAATATCATTCTCTCCTAGGAAGGTTAAGAATGAAGCCATTGCATCATCAGGTGACCAACAAGATATCAAAGGCAACTTTTTAACACTTCCTTTAGTAGTTTCAATAGACTTTTCACAGCAAAACACAAAAACGATATTATTGTGTTACCTGATAAAGTCATGCATCTTTCATTATATCAGATAAAACTGTATCAATCATACCTGCAAGGTTTTCCTGAAGCCATTTTGAGTTCTTTGGGCTAATATGACTATCCCACCACCATGAATATAAGCGCCTTGATTCCGCAAGAGTTAGTGTTGCCATAGTTACAGGCAACAAGGAACAAATGAGACCTGATATATCTTAAAATCCCGTGTTAACACCCATAAGTAACATTCATCAGGAATTTCAACCTATTGCCGGAGCTGAACAGATTCCAGAGGCTTTCGAATAAAACGAAAAGAATGCTGAAGCACATCCGCTCACATGATTTCAATTATTTTCTCCTAAATGATAAGCCAACTATATCAGGTTTTCCAGAAAAGAGAAGAAAAAAAAAAGGCAAAAGGAAACCAGATATAAAAGTTGTTCCAGAGATGTAGAAAAGTACCTTCAATCACATGAAGACAGGATATGTTCATCATTTGCTTGCTGTTCCATCACAGTGACTAAAAATAATTGATTAGCAACAATGGCGTCCTAAAATGACAACTTGAGTATTAGAACGACACATAAATACATGTGAACAGCACGAACAGAATGACTCCTTCATCACTCTGAAGATTTGAGAGACAGGGATTAGAAAAAGATCTCCAAACTCAGGATAAATCCACAATCTGAAATGTGATCGGAAATCTGTTCAGCGACTTCTCCTACAGCAAGCGATCTATGCAAAATATAGATTTTTAAACGGAACCAGTTTTTTTCCAAGTCTGGAAACAGACAGAAGGCCGAGAAAACAGCAATTCTGATTAGAAACCTAAGATGCTGAACTTACCACCAAAAAATACCCCTGATCAAAAGCAACAAGCAAAGAGATCAGACACCGAAGTATGTCATAGGAAGAAATGCGAGTAAGTTGAACAAAGAAGCAGAACCAGAAGCAAAGCAATGCCAAACCCAAGTAAGAAAAGAACATAGAATCCAAATCAAAGCATCACTTCTAAGACCAACAAAAAAAATGCCTCGAAAAACCAGCAAAAACATTAACCCAACGAAACTGAGAAGAAAAGATGATGCAGCAGCATCAGAGCATGCAAGAATATTTCTTTCGGCAAGATTAAGGCAGTTCATACCTTGAGAAAATAAAATGGCTTCTTTTCTGAATCCGAATATAACAAAAAGCAAGCAGCCGCTGCAAAAACATCAGCTGCTTATCATCATGAAGGTCTCATCCCCTCTCTCTCTCCTCTCTCCTTTCTCTCTCCCTTAATTGTGCTTATTTACTATTCTGCTGAGATGACAGTAAAAAAAGTAAAGAACGGTAAGAGCAGGAAAAGAAAAGCAGAGAAGAGGACGAAGAAAACACGGAAATAGTGGAAGTAAATTGATAAGAATGAGGAATTTTTAGTGTCTAAAGTTGGCAGGTGTCGACAGTGGGAATCTGTAATGGGAAGTTACAGCTCGGTCACTGAAATAAATAGAAAAATAAAGTAGCAAAGAACCACGGAAATGAGCAATCTACTGTACATATGCATCTTCTAAGACATGGTTATAAGTATAAGAATTTAACATGCATCACATTTACATACTTTTTTGCAGCATAAGAGTACTGTCCAAGAATTCATTAGCTAACAGGACATGCCACTGTTGACTGCTGTTGTTCTCTCTCTCTCTCTCTCTCTCTCTCTCTCTCTCTCACACACACACACACACTCACTCGTGGCTTCAACTGTTCACTGTAGTGCTCGCCGTTCTCATATCAGGGGAAACAGCGGAGCGCATATGTGTTTTTTAACAATAGAGTGCTACTTAGTAGGGGAAGGATTAAAAATTTGGTAATCCAGATGCATGTGGAGGTTTATTATGTTTGCACAGAGTACAGAGACCATATGTGGTTTGTTAGAATGAGAAGCTTCAATAAGATGCTCACCTAATGAAATAACTGTACAAGTTCACATTAATTTGGCAATAAAGATGTTGCAACTTGAACCAGTGCTGCAACTCTTCTCTTCATGCAAAAAAAAGAAAAGTACAACAATCAATAAATGTTAGGCTAAAGTTATAAGTATAACTAAAGTCTTCATTAAAAAAAAGTAACAATATCAATTTTTTTTTAACAAAAATGTCATTGCTAGAATGATGTTATATCTTTCTTTAAATTAGACTATTCAAGATTTTTTATTTTGGAATTCACATTTGAAAGAAAAAGTGCAATAGGATGCATACAAAAGTTTATATATCTAGTACACTTCTTTACACATTCTGATACATATTTTGGAATAGATCACAAATATAAGCTTGCCCTGTGACACTCACTTCTCAAAGCAAAATCCAATTTATACTTCTATAATACTGGAGTATATATTAAGGATTTGTTGCTTTTATACTTTTGTACCAAACTATATTGTGGACAAATGATGGTGAAACCTTTCTGCAGCAAATTATTGATTTTCCTTTTTCATATGGTACATATCAAGTTGGAAGAAAAGAGTAAAAAAAGTTAAGCAGACAATTTAACTTCTTTGTGGACCCATATCATATTTTTGTATTCATTTTCATCCAACTGTGGTGCTCAATCACTTCCTCAAAATTCTCCACTCTAAGAGGACTTCCTACTTACCTTGTATATCTACTTCTCGCCAGTCACCAGCTTATATAATTACACAATGTATGAGAATATGACCTTCCACCATGCATGTTTCTTTGCATTCTGACCAGCCAGTTACAACTTTCTTACATAGAGATTACAGAGTTCATTTAGTATTGCAGGTCCTTTTTTTTTCTCTCATCGACTCAACTGTCAGCACTTAAAACTCAGGAAAAGAAAACATAAATTTTGATGCATTCTGCTATCAAATTGAAGTTGGATTCATTTTGTCTCCCAAGATATGCACCATTATCTTCTTCATTCTTCTGTAACCCCTCATCTGAACCTGGACAGCTTAATCATGGTGAGAAAAAGTTCACTAGCCTCACTTGTCTCGGATTCAGGAAACAAAAAGCCTTCTGTTTTCAGAATTTGTACTGCTCATAGAATTAAAGAACTTGGTTGCTGGCATTGATTTCTTGCATGCAATAGGAAATGGCGAGCCTTTCTGTCTAGTTATCTCTTCTTGTGCTAAACATTCAACTTGTATTGAGATGCTGTGAACTTTGCCTCTGACACAAAGGTACACCCAACTTTTGTTCATTTGTCATGCGTGGCTTGAACGCTGTTGCTGTGCTTAACACAAGTCCAAGTTAAGATACGTCACCTAAATCTCGACAGGTTCCTACCAAGTTTTGAGCTGTCGATCTTCCAGACTGCTGACTGAGATCCAAAGAACACGTCTACATGACTGAAAGGCTTTTTGTATTAATTTTGAGTAGATATGTGTCGGGTATCGATTAAGCAGCTACAACTTGTTTTACACACAGGAAATTTAGACATAGAAGATCTGGGATAGAATTTGTAAATGAGCTCTAACTCGATTGTGCTGAATTAATTACTTGGATCTGAAGTAAAACTGCTTGAAACTGTGTACTATAATCGCTATTTACAACACAAAACCGCACAGCAAAAGTGACCCTGATAAATCATCCATATTGTTCATCAAACCAGACCTCTTATCTTTATACGTGCTGGACTTAGAAAAAAAAAACAACTTGCAAAATATATTTCATCATCTCAACCAAGTTTGTTAAGATCGAAAGAGAGTTGCAAGATCGAAGATCGGATAAAGATCGTTTGATTTTGTGAAAAATAAAAATCCTACGAATTAGATCGTAGGATAGGTAGAGAGTTAAATATACGATAGATAGTAAAAAATCGAGATCTTGATAACCTTGATCTCAACAACTACCAAACAAAAATCATTTACCGTTTAAATTGAAGAAAAAAATATTTTATTTTATCGATGGATAAGTATAATACTTCTTTTTTAGGATTTTTTTAAAGGGAAGATAATTTTTCAAATTATTAATATTTTGAATTTAAAATTATCTGAGATTATCATAGTATTCCGTTCATATGTATATATATACAATTATAAGAACTTTCTCAATCAAATATTCTATCTATAACTTTTATAATTTTTTTTAATTATTATAATTCACATAAAAACTCCGCCTATGTTTATAGTCGGTCTCAAGCCCGAATAAAGGAGGAAGGTTGTGTTAGGTCTCGACAGCCAACGTAAAACTTTGTCGAATCTCATGAACATGGATCAACGAAAGAGCACAATAACGTCGTATAATCAATGTAGCCGACTTCACATAGTGGGATAAGGCTTTGTTGTTGTTGTTGTTGTTGTATTATAATTCACATAAAAGTATGGACATTTAATGTTTAATAACCTTTCAATATGCAATTAATTTTCAAATTACCAATTATTTTCAACTAAATTATTAAATAAGCATTACAAATCTATACATGTAAATTTTTTTTATATCATTTTATTCATTATATATTTAATTTATACGCATGCTATTATAGGAACTCAACACAAAAGAGGAATATTATTATTATTATTATTATTATTATTATTATTATTATTATTATTATTATTATTATTATTATAAAGT